>JABUQX010049995.1:0-5000 GCA_015478945.1 Trachelipus rathkii
ATATATTATATTATATATACTATATATATATATAATATTAATTATATATATATATATGATTTATATATTCATATATATAATATTAATATATATATATAAATTATTATATTTAAAATGATGTAGATTACGACGTTTCATCATCAACCTTAACATTCTAATTGACTCTCTCCAATCTCTTTCCTTCTTCAGATATGTGGCGTCCATCTCTTCATGTAAATCGTTTCTTTTTTTAACAATTAGACATTTGTTAATTTACCTCTCAGAATTTTTTAAAGTAACTTAAACTTGCGTATTATGGGATCTTCAATTTATATATTCTATTTCTCCATTTCTATGGAATTAAAATCTTCCAAGATGGCTGTATTGGTTTTGTCCTTCATTGAACGATCGAACTCCGACATGTCTTCAAAAAAATTTCAATTAAATTTGGACTCGTGTAAATCAACCAATTTCGTACATTCTCTCTCTCTCTCTCTCTCTCTCTCTCTCTCTCTCTCTCTCTCTCTCTCTCTCTCTCTCTCTCTCTCTCTCTCTCTCTCTCCATATATATAATTATATATATATATATAATAATATATAATATATATATATATATATATATATAATTAATATATCATATATATATATATATAATATATAATATATTATATATATATATATGTGTGTCTATCCATTTTTTTATCGCTACCGCTGATGGCCGCTCGATAATTTTTGAAAACTTTTATATTTTTGCATGGCCGTAATGTTATCCTTGCGTAAAAGTCCAGAACCACCATCGGTTTGCTAATAAGATTTACTCTGGTTGTTAACAGGGGAGCCAAAAATGTTTGGAACCAGGGTGGAGCAAAATCTTATCACTTAGATAGAGGTAACATTTTAAGCATATCCTCCATATGGTAATTCTTAATACCCAAATTTCAATAGAGACGGATTGCTGTTAAGGGATACTTAAGGTACATATTGCCCTTCTTTGTTTATTTGGAAATAATATTCTCACCATGAAAATGAATCCGAAAAATTGTGTTAAAAATCGAAGAAATTTTCATTTTCGTGGGTGTATTATTAAAAGAAGGAAATTAATTTAACGATATAAAATTTGGTGTGATGATACATACTAAAGTAGGGTTTAACTTAAATCTTATTTGAAGTTTGTAAAATATATTTGAAAAAAATTTACAGGGTGTCCAAAAAATCATTTTTCGAAAATCGGTAAACTTTGAACCAATATCTCTGAGGGTAAGTGCTAAAATCTGAAATTTCACACAATTTGCTACTGACCATAGATGTTCCCTTTCCACCTGCAATTTGACTTTGCTATTTGCTTGTTTTATGAAAATACAGCCATTCAAAATGCCAAAAAAAAAAATTTTTTTTAAGTTGTGTTATGAATTATATATTATTATAGTTATTATAGTTCAAGACAATACATAGACAAATGAAATAGTGTGGCATCAAGGAGAAATGAAAACAATGTTAAAAAAAATTTAATTTTTAAGGTAGATATACATAGAATGTACCATTATTATCTACTGAAATGACAATATTACTCAATAACTTTTAAATAAAGTTGATATATTATATATATATATATATATATAATTATATATATATATATATATATAATATAATATATCATATATATATATATTATATAATATATATATATATATCATAATATATATATATATAAATATATATATTATATATATAATTACATATATAGATATATCAGTGGCCGAGGCGTGGCATATTTCCAGCAAGTGCGATATTTCACTGTATAATGAATATATTGTAAATACATCATTATACTATATATATATTATATATATATATATATATATATATAGTATATATATATATATATATATATATATATATTATATATATATATAGTATATATATATATATATATTATATATATATATATATATTATATAATATATATATATATTATATATATATATATATACCAGTTCCTCGGTTCCAACGAGCCTGTCATGTTCATAATTTAACAACCCTATTGCTGAAAGAATGCTTTCGTATATCAAGATGGTATGCTTCATTTCTTATTTCTTGTATGCCCCCTGTCTCCCGTCCATCTTCTACTATGAAGAATATTAGGCTCCTATTTATCAATAGATGTAAAAATTTATTGGTTAAGACTTGTATATGTCCTCCTATGGAGAAAGAAAAAAAAATCGGGTCCTTATTCTACCCAGGGAAACATTACCAACATCCCACTTCAGCCCTCTCCTTTCCATAGGCTGTTTGCCACAATATGTGGCACACTACTCCTTATTATGCTACATTAGCTATTATACAGTTTTACTTATTACTATTTGCTCTCTTGATTAATACAGACACTGCGATTATTTATGGCCCCCAACATCTTATTAGATTTATTTCCTTTGCTTCCAAACACTGATTAACTACTTTCAAATTACTACTTCTTATAATCACACCTAAATCTTTTTATTGGTACACAGACTCAAGCCAATCCCCATTCATTTCGTAGTTAAAACTTTTATTTGAGAAAACCTAGGTGAAGAACCTTACACTTCTTACTATTATTAAAATTCATTTGCCACTTATCTGCCCAACCCAAGAAGTTTATCAAGATCATTTGGCTCCTTATGTTATTCTTCATTCTTGCTAATTATAGGTGGTCACTTTTGGTATCATCTGCCCAAACTTAGAACCTTGCATTTAAGCTCCCTGGTCCTAAATCATTATATATATGAGGAACAATAGTGGCCCCAGTACTGAAACCTTGTGGGACACCACTCTTCACTTATCCCATGATGGACTTGTTTGCCATATTTAGTTGTACATCACCGTTTTCTATTCACAAACACTCTTTAATCAACCATGTTACCACTCCACCTAAGCCACATTTAAATACTGCTTCATCAGCCTATGTGGAACCTTATTCAAAATCTTTATTATATATATATACTATATATATATATATATATACTATATATATTATATATTTTTATAAATAACTTCTTCATCACCTTATCAAAATCTATATATATATATATATATATTGATGCGGATATCCGCATATGCGGATGCGGTTATCCGCTACACCTCTAATAATAATAATAATAATAATAATAATAATAATAATAATAATAATAATAATAATAATAATAATAATAATAATAATAATAATAATAATAATAATAATAATAATAATAATAATAATAATAATAATAATAAATAATAAATAATAATAATAATAATAATAATAATAATAATAATAATAATAATTACGACACTTTCAAAGTAGTTTCCCATTAAATACATTTTTTTTTTAAAGAAAACTGTTAAATTTTCTTTTTTAAATTGTTTAAGCTTTTTTCATGATATTTCAAACTTTATAAAGTGTATATTAAAACTAAAGTAAGGAACTTTAATTGACTTATTTTTGCAAAAACTAAAATTTAGTAGTGTATTTCACTGATTCTAATAATAATTTATGAATTTATAATTTTTTATTCATTTATTATATTTTCGAAGTCCGAAGTTTGAACGAAATTTTAAACTCACTTCAGCGAAAAACTTAGAGATGACCTTTCTATGTTATATCACTATACATTTCTGCGCAATTTGATTGGTTGAGAGATGTGAACATTATATAATAATACTGATAATGTGCTCGCAATTGATCCGAAAAATTTAGAGATTACCTGGGCATATTATATTAATATTAATTCATTTTAATTGATCCGCTTTTTCAAGCGCATTTATATATATATATATATATAATATATATATTTATTATATTATATTATATAAATATATATATATATAATATATATATATTATATATATATATATATATATATATATATTATATATATATATATATATTTATATATATATATATATTATATATATATACATATATAATATATATATATTATTAATTATATATATATATATTATATTTTTTTATATATATATTTTTTTAATATATATATATATATATATATATATATATATATATATATAATGAAAATGAAAATAATAATGAAATTTGAAAAAAGGATTGATTTATTTTTTATCTCATCTGGTCAGTCATCTCCGCATCAATAGATGACTGGACGCTTCGCCACTGATATATATATATATATATATATATATATATATATATTATATATATATTATATATATATATATATATATATATATATAATATATGGCAGATAAAGAAGAAGAAGAAGAATATATATATATATATATTACTCATCAATATTTTCAATGGTTGAAAATTTGGCAAATCTCAAAAGTCACCATTATATTTCTAAAATTCAATCGAAATTTTTGAAAGAAAAGAAAGAAAAACTTTCTGAAAATGAATGCATAATCTTGGCTGATTTTGCCGAGAACTACACGTACGTAGTCCAAGACGAATTTCAAGGGTATCATTGGGTCAATGACCAAGCTACTTTGCACCCATTTGTTCTATATTTTAGAGATGAAAATAGTAAATTAAGAAGTCACTCTCTTTGTGCTTTAAGTAACTACTTAGAGCACAACACATCAGTTGTTCACGTCTTCCAAACATATGTAGTAAAATATATTAAACATAATTTGCCTAAAGTTGAAAAGCTAGTATATTTTTCAGATGGAAGTGGTAGCCAGTATAAGAATAAAAAAATTTTGTTAACATTTGCCATCACCAAAAAGATTTCGCATTAAAAGCTGAATGGCATTTCTTTGCATCTTGCCACGGGAAAAATGCCTGTGATGGGGTTGGAGGAACAACAAAGCGCGAATTAAGCAAAGTCAGCTTACAAAGAACAACACACCAAATTCTTAATATTGACCAAATATATTCATTCTGCAAAGAGAAAATAAGAGGAATAACTTATTTTCTCGTAAAAGAAGAAATTCATGAACACATTGAAAGACTTAAAACGAGATATGAAAATTGTTTGAGAATTAAGGGAACAAGAAACTTTCAAAAATTCTTTCCACTTTCAGAGAAC
>JABUQX010049995.1:15000-28884 GCA_015478945.1 Trachelipus rathkii
CCCCTGGCCATGTTGTATGGTTGACATTTGCTCATTACCTAATAGAAAAACAAGACTTACTACTGCATATGACTTTATGCGCAGCTGAGCTTACTATTTTTAATGGACCTTTTAAAAAAGGGAATATAATTGGTTCTTATTGTCACCATAAACTTCCACATGTTTGTAACAGGGCACATCGTCTTAAAAATGGAGTAGCTACACGCCCTTGTGGTGTAAATGAGACCTACGTAACATCAGGCAATATTGGTGCTATATCACAGACATACGGAGAAAGCACAGTTGTTAAAAATGTTAAATTTCTTTTAAGATATGAATTCGTTGATATGAAATTACCTGGAGAGAAACTTTTAGACGCATGTGACAGAATAATTAAAAGTGAAGGAAATAAAAAGGAAAATGACAGCGGAAATGAAAGCATTTTAGATGTGTCATGTGGTAAAGGATGAATGATAGTCGGTTCTTTAAGCGGGAAGTATAGTGGTGAGTGTGTGGGGTGATGCTGAGACCGAAGAAAAAGTTGGATTGCGTCATCCAAAAGAAGTCCGAGAGTGAAAATGTGAGTTGGCATGGCGAGAAAAACGGCATAATAGGGAGTAAGTGAGGGTTTTGAGTAGGGTGTAGTTTGGCCCACCTGGGCAAGGAGAACCACAATTGGCGAGATGCCATAGAGTTGGTCCTCGCGCCCGTGAAGCTCTAGGTGGATTCCGTTGCGTCGAGTTCCCACTAATAATTATAAAAGGGAGGTAAGGCTGGGCTTTCTTCGACTTGTCATATTCTCCACTAACGTTCTGTTTTGCCTGGTACAATGTTACGCACCATATTACCCAAGCTGGGGAAAAAAGGTGTTGATGAATGATTGATGATGATAATAAATATATATATATATATATATAATATATATATATTATATATAATATATATACTATCATATATATATAATAAGAAATATAATAATTGAATCTAGAAGCTCTACCTTAGCTATTAACCTTACAATAGCTTTACATCATTATGGAAATTTATTTACGAATACATTTATTAAAATAATAAATCAATACGTAGAATGAAAAGAAAAAAAAAAAAAAAAATAGTGCAATTAAAAACTGCAACAAAGTACTTGCAATACCAAACACAAGTACCAATACAAAAGGCCAAGTACAAGTAACAAAGTACAAGTACAGTGGTTTTAGAACCTGCAGAGACAAGTACAAGTATTCAAAATGTACTAAGACACTACTGGTACTTGAACCAACCCTGAAATAATATATAATATATTATAATATATAATATAAATATATATAATATATAAAATAATATATAATATATATTATATATTTATTATAATATATATATACATATTATATTATAATAAAATATAAATAATTATATATATTGAATATTGAGTACTTAAACGGCCACAAGAACGTAGGTCGGATAAAGAAGTTTTTTTCGCAAGGTAACCCTATGATACATAAATAGATGTTCTAGTGAAATCAGGTAGGTAAATGTTAGTTAGTTAGGTTTAATTAGGTTGACGTTCATGTGTTGTATCAAAAAAAGGCATTTTATGTAAATGGTTTACAATTTGAAATATTTTATATTACATTAAACCTAACAGAAACTTAACCAAAAGAATGATGGATAAGATTTTTTCCTTTTCTTTATTGAGGCAACTTATCGAAATTTGCCAGAATGCAAAATTATCACATCGGAACCGCACACACGGCTGTTCCATTATAAGTTGAGGATTATTCAAAGTTATATAGTGCACACTATAAAAACTTAATAACTTTGAAAACCTCTTCCCCTCATAGCTAAAAAATATTTATTTATTAAACCTATTGTTGGGAAAAAGTAGACTTTTTGCAGTAAGGAGCCGTTAGAGTAACTATCCATATAATTGATATTATAAATATAGTAATATAATATATATATATAAATATATATAATAGATATATATATATATTAATATTATATAATTATTATATATAGTCCATTTTGCTTCCAATTAAGCTTGTCAAATTTTTTTACTAACTACGTTTGTCGAACATATTATAGGATTATGGTGCTGAAGCAAGATTTTTTTTTAAAAACAGAAAATGTGTAAGTTGTAAATAAATAAATATACGAAAATAAATAAAAGAAGGTATAATTATATGATTTTATATTTAGGCTACATAGATTTAAACTTGTTTTTGTTCTTGTTTAAAAAGGAGTGAAACTCTTATAGCTATAGTGATAAATTTGACTCTACGGCAGTTTTATTTGACCTTTGAAGAATGGTGTGGACTCCATGCAATGTTATGTAATTGGAGTGTGAGGCAGATAACAAAACTATATATATATATTATAATAAATCCTATATATATAGATATAAATATAATATATAATTATATATAAGTATATATATTATAGTTAATATAATTAAATAAAAGAATATATATTATATGCCAGCCTCCCGAAATGCATCATGCAAGTAACTAAAAAATCTATAACATCTACAAGGAAAATAACTTAACATTTTGATTTACAAAGCAATCATCGATGAAAACAAAAAAAAAAAATATTTTATCTAATATTTATAATAACACCTTAAATTTATAAATTAGTATATTTATCTCAAACTTTTTAACACTTGAACCTTTCGCAGCGAAGTAGGCCGAGAGATAAGAGTTGCCAAATATTGTTATTTTTCCAGTGAAAATAATTTTTCTTTTATTCCTTTTAAGCTCGAGCCGACGGATGACAGAGGGACGAAAAAACCCCCGTCGTCCCCCGTGGTATCCGAAGAAACCGCTGACCGCCCATGCTTTGTATTACCCTGGATATCTTTATTCAAAAAATAAATCAACATTTTGCATCCTTGAAGTTCAACTCGAACGATGAGCCTTCGTTCTTTCCGTGCTTTGGCTTTTTCTTCATACTGATTTTCCGTCATGCCATCGGTATCGTGTTTTTTCAAAAAGCGTTGTTTCTTTTATTTTCTTTTCGCGCATGGCGGTAATTTCGGCTTCTCAAATTTTAATTTATTTTTTAGTTATAGTTTTTGGTTATCATGCATGTTTCTTCGGAGGCTGACCTAATATGATAATAATATATAAATAATAATAATATTATATATAAATATATATATAATATATATATGATTATAAATATATATATAATATGGTTTAAATGAAGATTTCGTCTGACCGAAAAAAATGGCGTTCCCAAAACGATATATTACAAAATATTCGAAAACTGTATATGACTTGTAAACCTATAACATAATCCCCATCTTCAATACTTATTTTGATCGCCATTTCTTTCACTATTTGTTAAGAACTAAGAGTCAAAGCAAGGGTAGTTTCACCAGGAATTTTAATAAGATATTATAGTAATAATGGGAGCTATGACAAACTACCACAAACTGCAGTATTGCTTGTTTCATAAATATTTTGAGTGAGATAAAAGGCCAAATTGAACATTAATAAATATTGTAATTTCTAATACTAAGAATGTGGAATTTCAATTAATATATAAATGTTAAATTGCTTCCTATATATAACAATATATAGTATATAATATAATATAATATATATTATATATATAATATATATAATATATATATATATATATATAATATATGATATTATATAATATATATCTATTATAGTATATAATTATAATATAGGTAATGTTTTCAAACATTCTTTAAATTGTAGCAAATAAAAAAAGATCTCGTAAATGTACTAGATTGAACATTTCTGAAGGTAAATGCGGGAATTTTTTCATTCAGTCTCATTATTATAATTAAACAAAATATTAATTTTTTATTAAAATTTCAATTTTGTTATGTAGTCTACGAGTGACGTGAAGGACAAATCCCATCTATTTGAGGTGAGGTTTTGGGCAAACGACAATCGAACTCAGGTAGGTTCTAGGTTTTGGGCAACGACGAAATCAACTAGTAGGTCTAGGTTTGGCCAATTGACGACCACTAGATAGGGTCCGTATGTACGGCTTAATCTAGTTATGTGTAGGTAGACATAGATTATATAATATTATATTATATATATAGAATATATATATATATATGAGCATACTGAATATAGTGTAGGTGTGTAGAATATATCTTACCACCTCTGTGCGATATTTGTACGTTTAAAACGAAAATTGATTCATTTTTTTTTAACAAAGTGTTCAGTTACCTAAATATATAAAAAGAATATATAATATAAATAATATTTGATTCGGTGCATTGATTTTTCTTTTTTATATATAATATATACTTATATAGGTAAAACTGACCTTTTCGGCTCCGACCTTTGATAATGCGATTCCGAAGTGAAGTATATATATATATATTATATAGCAGTTATATATATATATTAGTATATATCGTAATATTTGATTTAGTATATAGTTATATATTATAGTATATATTATAGTATAATAGTATAATATATATTTAGTATAAATTTAAAATATCATACTGAATAAGCTTTATAGGTAAAATCAATCTTTCCGTCTGACTTCGATATTTCAATCATATCTGAACTATATTGATATATATATTAGTATAGTATATATATATATAAATATATATAAATATATATAAATAATAGTATCTATATATATATTAATAATAAATATAAATATAATATATATATATCATATAATATACTATATTTAGTAATAGATGCTACCTAACAAAACTTATCCAACCCTAATACTTAATAGCCCCAATCGCCCTAAACCTATGGATTAGTAAGCCCCCAAGTTGGCCCTAAACTAATGATTATGTAAGCCGCCCAATGTAGCCCCAACCAATGATCAGGAAAGCCCCCCAAGTAACTACCTAACCTAATGATATAAGAGCCCAAGCCCTAACCTAAATAATATACAGTGACCCCTTTCCCCAATGCGACACAGATTTACTATACTAATAAGTATATATATAATAATATATATTATATAAATATAATAATATATATATATTATATATTATATATATATAGCTTGTAATAACTACTAAACTCAACGAGTGTTTAAGAATATTAACTTGGCTCCTAGTATTAGTGAAATCTTTCCGTCATTATAATATAAAAAAATTTACCCATCTAAACCTCCCCCTCAATCTGTCCGTAGCCTAATTTGGATCTTGCAAATGCAATGAAAAATTAGCGTAAGCAATGCTTTGTAAAGCCCATTCTCATATCAAATATGTATCAAATGAACATAAATAATATTTAAAATCACTAAATAAATAAATAAATTAAAAATACCATTTATGTGAAAGATCCTACTAAATTATAGTGGTAATGAACACCATGTAAAAATAAATAATCCATAAATCATCTTTAACAATGGAGCAAATAATCTTAAATTTAAGTTGCAACCAGCACTTAGCCAAGTCATCTATCTAAGTCAAAAGCCCAAATGGTCGCTTCTTGTTTATCAACAAATGAACATTTCAGAGGTTTCGATATGGCACCGATATAATATATATCATATAACATATTGGACTCTGAAAATGTTGCGCCAACAAAGATTGAATTAAGCCCATTAATATATAAAGGTAAATGATTATATATATAATATATATATATATAATAATATAATATATATATATATAGTATAATAAAATATAAGTAAATATATAAGATATATACCTAGAAAGCCTCTAGCTGTCTTTAAAATAAAATACAAATGAAATATCTGTAATCCTCATTTATAAGGGGAAACGGAACTCACACTGAAAAATAGCTAACAGAGCAACAATTTAAAATAATCAAAACAAATTTTGAAGGAAAACACATACACTATTTCTAACAGACCTAAATAAGGTCGTCTTCCTGTGCCCATCGGTCAATAGCAGACAGTCGACACACGTGATGAAATATAATATATAATCATATATATTATATATAGTATATTATATAAATAAAAATATATATGTTATTTTGTAATATAGATAACAACATTAATATAGATTCTTTCTAGCTTTGTCAACTGCTTATATAATGCCCTTTTATGGGACTTCAACATGGATTTGCAGTTATCTCAACACGATTTTTAGACATTAGGTCATTTCGAAATTTATTAATATAATATATATATGTTAATATATATTATTATATATATATAATATATAAAGTATATTTATAATATAATAATATATATATCATATATATATATATATAATTATATATATAGATTTAACAATAAATATTCGTTGAAGTATAGCTAAAGGTATAAATAGGGCATTTTCTTTTGGAATGAAGCGCATTCACATTTTCTTTCATTTGAATAAACCTCAAAATTTTATATATAATATATATATATAATAATAAATATATATATATATATATATATATATATTATATTATATTAATTAGATAATATAATATATAATATATTTAGATAGGTTAGGTAATGTTAAATTAGGTTAGGTCTAATTTTAACATAGGTATTAACTGTTAAGTGAATAACTCTTTCCTTGGGAATATAGTGTAGCTTTTCCAATCATCTGTTATTATCGTTGTTTTTGGCTTTATGTATGCTTATTTTCATTATCATTTCACTAATCCTGCTCATACTGTTATAAAAAAAAACATTTAACATGATCCTCTTTTATATCTCCTATGACCACGACTTTTCAAACTGTTTCCCCTTACATTCGTCATCAAAAACTGTATTCAATGGAACTTATCGACACAATATTCGTTTATATTATTATTATATCTTTTTAATCGCCCTTTTCATTTTTCTCCTTCATTTTCCTGCAGAGTAAAAGTTCCTGATTAAAAATCTTCAGTTTTTTAGCAGCTATCATAGTTTTCAGCATCAAGGTTGTCACCTAACTACAATGCGACCATATATATATAATATATATATCATATTATATAATAGATAGTATAATATATATAATATAATATATATAAATATATAATATATGTATATAATATATAGTAATAATATATATATATATATGATAAGGGAATGAAAAGGATGGGCGTCAGTAAAATAAAGGAAACAATTAATTTATATAAGAATTTGAAGAAAAATAGAAAAACGGAAATAATTTAGGCGCTAATAAAAATAAACAGATACATAAATAATAGCAATATACAATATGCCATAGATTTACTTACCTCTCAGCGCAATAAATAATTTTGATCCCCGAAACTAGCAATAAAAAAGTGTGGTGAGATGCTCCGCCCCTAAAAGATAGTCTTGAGCAGGGCTCGGAGCCCGGCAAATTTTGTTCCGGCTCCGACCGCTCCGGCTCCGGCATTTTAAAATTAACCCGCTCCGACCTCGGCTTCTAAGCATTGAAATACCCGCCTCCGACTTGGCGCGCTCACTCCATCATTTGACAAATACTAGCGGCCCGCTTCGGCCCGGCATTTTAAAATGTTTTCGGCGCCGACTTCCGGCTCGGCTCCGGCCTCCTTGTATAATTCCCTCCATTATCTATGTCATGAAACCTTAATCTGATTACAATAATTTTGAGTATGTCATGAAATTAAATGTGTGTTTAAAGGACATCCTTAATTAACTTAGAATGTAAAACTTAAAAAATATTAATATAAAATTAAGAATGTTAAAAATACAGGAAAAGGAATCAATCAAAACTTTCTCCTAAATTTTAATATAATCCCTTTTGAACGATGAACTGCGTGTACAGTTACTTACTATAGATTTTTATATTTTTTTTTCTAAAGAATTAAAAATCATATTTTTAGTTAGGGCCTAATATTAAATAAATTCTCTTGAACTATGACCTGAACAATAATAGTATTGGTATAATAATTTTATTCAAACAGATTTTATATAATGTATATTATGTCTGTAGATTTGAGACTCAAATAAATACTACAAACACCTCATATATATATGTATATATATATATATATAATATATAATATATAGTATATAGATTATATATATATATAAATAGTATATATATATGCATATTATAATATATATATAATAAAATATAAATAAATATATTATATATATAATAGTATAATATAATATATATAAATATATATATATAATATAATATATAATTTTTTTCATTATGGGATCTCTAATTATCCATGTAGCTTATATATCTATATTGGTATTTCTATTATATAATATAAATATAATTATATATATATATATCAATAAGAAATATATTATCGTGTTATAATATATATATATTATAAATATAATAAGTATATAGTATATATTATAAATACTATATTTTAATTATTACGTTAATATATTGCTAGTATAGTTCGTATCTGTGTATTATATATGATATAGATATGATATATTATATATATATAATATATATAAATATATAATAAAATTATAAGATACCTATATATATATATGATATATATATATATATATATATATTATAATTAATGTTACTTTTTCCTAAACTTTAAAATAATTTATCTTTGAAAGACAGCCCGATCATATGTAATATAAATTTATCAAACAATTGTTCTAAAAAATAAAACCATCAATAAAATCTCCTTTAACGATGTCTTTAGTTTTTTTATTATTTTTTAAGCAGAAAATAAGCGCTCAACAATCACTTGAATAGGAGGCAAAGCTGTATGTGCAAGCGCATCTTCAAAATTTAGAAGCACTTGAAATTTGCCTCTTTACTGATAACTTGATTTTCCGCGTCGATTTTCATTATCCATCTAATGACTTATGGATTCAATTCTTCTTATTTTCTAGAAAATATTTAGGTCGAAGGTCTGATTGAGACCTGTCTTTAGTTTTTTTCAATCCTTTCTGCATGTCCAATTTTCCATTACTGGCAAATGTGACTCTCATATTCATCTGATCAAAATTCTACATAGGGAGCATTCCTGCACTGCTGAACTATCTAACTGCCGCCCAGATTATCGTCGATTAAGCGTTTATCCATTTAAAGTCCCTAGTTCACAAAGAACACTCTTAGCTTTAAATATCAGATTCAGTTCTGGGAAAGATCCTAAACAAAGATTGTCGACAAAAATATATTATTTTCAGTAACATTCTTTCCCTTCTTTCATGGAATTTATTGTGATTACAAAATCCTTTTCCTAGAAAAATTTCCTGCATCCAAGTCTCATGAATATGTTTGTTGTAAAGATGTGGTTTAATAATCTTCAGGTTGATTGTTCTCCACTGACGTCGAGAGAGAAAGTTCAGAATAGCCGCAATCCATCATACTACTTACTAACATCTTTGTGAAGAACCTACCTTTAGACATAAACATGTACTTCCATCTTGTCTCTTGACCTACTAATTGGCACTTTTGCAGCTTGATTCTTTAGAACTTCCATTAATTTTGGGGACTGCTGCTAGCTATGTCTTCGCCCTTTATAAGATTTGCTCTATTGATAATTGTGAGACCATCAGCATGCTAACTTAAAGTATTGTGAATTTTAACGTATCGGAACATAGCTTTTTCATATTATCAAGTTTCATGTCTGAAAAACCAACTAAACTTTCTCGTTTGACATTCCATAATTATTCATTACACATTACCAATTTCCTATTCCTCACCTTCACATTGTCCTATTTAATTTTTCAATCGTAACGATATAGTTGATGCGTTAATCCGTAACTAAGCTAATAGTGGTTTGTGTTGGTGCGTGCGATTGGTTGTCTTGGGTTTGTAGTTTTGTTTTGGTGTTTGTCTGTTGATTGTTGTGGAATTGGGTGATGGTGTCTTAGCGTTCTGTATTCTAATTTTCCTCTTTATTAGTTATATTCTTTTAAGATTCAGAACAATTTTGTGCCTTCCTTTCAAAACGATTATGGTACAGTAAGTGTGAGATAAACTAATTAATTTTATTTTTTGACGAAAACGTAAGACAGTCATTATATAGATATAATAAATATATATATATATATTATAAATATATTATAATAGTTACTATATATATATATATATATATATATATACAATATATAATATATAGTATATATATAAATTGTCATAAATTATATTTATTTAAGATGAATAATATATATATACTTATATTATATAATTATATTTTGACTCTATAATATAAATAATAATATTTATATATAATATATTATAATAATATTATGTAGATATAATTAGTAATAAAATATATATAATTATTATATTACTTATATCTATATTATATATATATATATATATCTAAATATATTATACTATATCTATATATATATTAATAGATATATAAAATACAATACTAAAATGTATTGACAAATATATTTAGCTTGCCCCATGTGAAGTATCCATTTTTAATGCACCAAGCAATCCCTTTAGCAATTATTAAGCTACATTTTGTGTTATTTTTCTCTAGAACATGTTAACTAATACTTTTCCAGTCTAAAGGGACTCCCAATTTTCTAAGCCATGTCTCCACACAAGTCTTAAATCCTGGAGAGCAAGGAAAAACTAATGGGTTCACTAATCTTTAAAACAACCATTATAAATCACAAGTGTATTTTTGAATTTTCACTTAACATAGACAGAACAAGTTAATGGCAACTGAAAAGTTCCACTTTAGTCTCAGTTTTTAAAATTAAAAAGGTTTCTCCTGATTACCTTAAGCTTCACCTTCTAACAATTGCAGCAATGTCTGGATAAGCGTTTACAATGTCGCATAATAAAGGATCCCAATAATGTTTGAACCGTCCATATAACCTACATTCTCGCTTGGTGCACTGATAGAATCTACTGTTCCCCACAACTGTTAAACTATTTCTATTGACAAATGAAAGTATTTTTATCATCAGATGAGTAATATATCAAATACATGAGTGTTTTCGATTTTGGTTTAGTTGACATGATTTTTCAAAGGATATTAAACTTAATAATTAAAGTTATCTTTAGAGAATGACCTCGAATTTTTTTATATTGAATAATAAATAATACATAAATAAATATCTGAAAAAAAGAATATATAGAATAATATATATATATATATAATATATATATATATATTAATATATTATATAATATAATATAATATAATATATAATATGTTTTATATAATTATTAATTAGATTTATGTTTTTTTTTACACTGTAGAATAAAATTAAAATACGTAATTTGGTATTGCCGAGCCGAGCAGCCTCTTTTTTTGCGACTTTCCGACTTCGGCTCCGGCTCCAGGTCCCCCTAAAATTTCGCCTCCGACTCCGGTTCCGCTCCAGATTCCCCTAAATTCGCCTCCCTCGGCTCCAGTCTCAAAAAGTCGCCTCCGGCTCCGCTCCACCGCAAACCTGCGGCTTCTCGTCGCTCCGGCTCCCCTCCGTCCAGCCCTGGTCTTGATGCATCAAATTATATATGATAGTAATTGTTACACAAAAGTTTGTTTTTAGTTTGTGAAATGAACTATTGAATTATTACTATTTGCAATATAGAAAAATTGATTTAAATAAAAAGAGATGTAGAAGATGTAGAAAAACGTGCAATTACCGAAATAGTGATAATTCGTAATCTGGTGTCCTCGATGATAAGAATACATTAGTTGTACAAGTTTTCATGGGAAAAAAAATATTTCAACTTCTTCAACTATATGTATGTAAAAAGCTATAAAAGAGTTAAATATTAAATTAAGGTAATATATAATATTAATATATATATATTATATATATCTATATAATAATAATAATAATCTCGAAATTATTAACTATCGTTTCTTAGGAACTAAAGAATAGCCTAGGTGTAGAACGCCAAAGTACAGATCGGGTCTCCGGCTCCCGTTGACGACGGAGGGGAACTTTGGCCAACTCCTCCCCGTCGCCGAGGCCTCGCAAAAATAACAATACCGAAAAATACGATAGTATATCGCGCTATTGTACAACGCCTAGAACATCTATTACCATCATAGAGGTACTCTCGTCGAAATTTTTTAAATCGACCTCCTTCCTAGTTCACTAACTCAACTTTGTGCATAATATAATATATATAATATAATAATATATATAAGTAATATATATATTATATATAATAATATATATATATATATTTATAATATATATAACATATAACAGGAAGGGCTTTCGCCCCTGTCAGTTGGTCCAGCATCTTCTTCTTCTGGCCGAAACTCTAACAATGGACACTCTAAAAATCAGTTACTCGACGTCAATGGTGCCCCGCCTGTCCTCGAGTAAAACACCTCTCATAGGTCGCCCCTTCATAGACCAGTAGCTTCTTCCATTAGCCGTCAAAAACTCGTTCTCTCAGAGCTCTTCAGAGAATCTTGCTAGCACAAAAGATTCCAACCTGGTCCAGGAGTATTACAAGCAAAGAAAGGACCGGGTTCCTAGCCCGTTCGCCCTATAACCAGCGAAGAAACTTCACTAGTGTCCTGACCGCTGCGAAACAACCAATCTTCTTTAAGCGCAAATCATTTAAACTGCAATATACAGTATTATTAAGGCACTTACAAATTGTTTTCCAATCTGTGGAAATGACTATTAAATATATATACTAATATAAATAAGATTATATATAATAATATATATATATATATATATATATAATATAAATATATACTCTATATATTATATAATATATAATATAATATATAGAAATGAGATCAGTATTAAACTCACCAAATTTATTATCGTGAAAGCGGGTTGGTTGGAGTCTGTTCAAAATTTTCCGACTCCAAAACCGAACTGCCGACTCTCCTCTCAAAATCCGACCTCCAACCCTCTTAAAATTACCGCGCGACTCACCCTCTGAAAATTAAGACCCAACTCCATCCACTGAAAACAGTGAAAACTTCCAGGAAGTAACTCCATAAACTAATTTACATTCCATTTCCATAAAAAAGTACAAAAAAAGCCATTTTCTTATTTTTGCTAACTATTAAAATATATACATACACTTAATCCTAACTAACAGACCATTCACGAGAACTTAATTCCTTCACTATTAAGAATTCGAACTCATACATTGCATTTAATTACAACAATCGACCATTTAAAGATATTACTGATAGTGAACTACTACCTACATATGACACAATGCTAACTAAAGATAGGAAATTCCAACTTTGTTACTTTTTTCGGGCATCATTAATGGGAATACACTCTCAATTCTTCAAAATTAATCAAATAAATAATTAAAAGACCTCGTAGAGATCTTAATAGTATTTTAGGGTTATTTTAACTCCTTTAGTTAACACAAACCTAAATTACCCAATAAAACCCACTTATTATATATAGTAGAATTATATAATATATATAATAATATATATATAATAATTATAATATTATATAGATATATATATATACAGTTGGCGACCGTGTATAGAGCGATGGAGCTACGCTCCCCCACAATTAAACCATAAATTCTGATTTAAAACTTAAAAAGACATGTTTTAGATAAATAAATTGAATGGAAAATTTTAATGATCTTGTAAAGCAGAAACGTAAGAAAATTTCATCTAATAATTGAAAAATCTGAATATCACTGAAAAGTAGTTGTTTGTAGGTTAGAAATATTATCGAAATCAATCAGGCTGACCGAAATCATTCATCCGCTCCTGATAGCTCCAAAGTTATGTAAAAATTAACGTCCTGAGCGGATCATTAGATATATATATATATATATACTACTTTGGACTTATTCCTAAGATCGCCTCAGCGTAATTGTCGTACATCTGCTCTAATAAGTATATTATTATATTATTATCATATTATATTATTATTATCTAAATATTTATGTATTATTATCATATTATATATAATATATATAAGTAAAATATATATATATTATATATAATATAATATATATAAAAATAAATATATAGTATATATATATTTGTCTTGTTAATTTTTAACACTTGATCATAGTACGACACATCGACATCCCAAATATTTAGTTTTATG
>JABUQX010049996.1:0-15000 GCA_015478945.1 Trachelipus rathkii
CACCACGAGAGATGTTACCTAAACTCCCGACTCCGACCTCTTGAAAATTGCCGACTCCGACTGCCACTCTCTTCAAAAATTCCCGACTCCGACTCCGGGCTCCAACTCCTTTTCAAAATTGGGCCGATCTTCCGACTCCGGACTCCACTCCTTTTCCCAGAACTAAACCAGACTCCGCGACTCCGCGACTCCCGCGAACTCCGCGCACTTCAATTGGTTCCAAGTCTTTCAACTTTTGGTTTTCCATCCATTTTTTTTCCAGCCACAAGATATACCATGTCAGTTCCAGTATGTGAATTTTGTTGATATCAAGATTATAAAACTCTGAAAAGCGTTTGCTTTCTCACGCTTAACATAAGAAGACGGAGTGCAATGATGTAATAAAGATCGAAATGCTTGGTCTTATCGGTGGGTGGTTTTTTTTTTTCTGAAGTAACCTGAGTCTTAAAGAGGATTAAAGTTGAGTTGGGCAAGATAAAGACACAAAGTGACTTAAGGATATCGTTTGCCAATATTCAGCAGAAGTTTTGGCAGGATGAGGATAATTTGCTTTATGTTGTTGGGATTGTACTTTCTACGATGGTGCAGTGGATTGTCTAGCTAGATAACTGCAGCAGTATAACGTTTGGCGGAATAAGAGCAGGAATCAGGAATTATTTGATCAGCAGTTTTTCAGTGGTCTTTGACATTTCAAAATTCTTTGGACTTGATCAGAGCACTGCATAAGGTCAGTATTTTTGTTTGAATATGTTAGCCACTGTTCAACTACTGGCAAAATATTTGACTATTACGGAAAAAGTAATAATGAAATTGGATCTTTTTGCCGAACAGTATATGATAGAAAAGCTGTTTTTCTTTGTTTGATTGTTTGGGTTCTTGGACAAATTTCTAACCCATTCAATCGATTTTATCATATTTGTATCGGAAAATAGCAATACTATTATATTTTTGAGTCCAACGGTTTCACAAAGTTAGGCAAAGTTGAATGTATTTTCTTTTCAGGGTGGAGCCTCTGAAAAAGTTTGTGTCTTTTATTGTGGCAATAGTATTCGAATTTCCGGAATAAGGTTTAGGTCATTAATGACCAAATTAAGGCGATGGCTGCACAGTGAAAATATAATTCCTTTTTCTACATTTTTCCCTCAAGTTTCGATTGGAATCTCCAATGTTCTTGTTCCCTGCCATTGCCTGCGAAAGTTCGTCGTACACAGTGGTGGGCTCGTCTTTGATGGGCTATTGGGAGGCGCAGCGCCTCCAAAATTAAAATGCCAGGCATAGGATGTTGATGAAATTTGAAATTTTTGTCAAAGTAAAGTAAGAGTGATCTGAATTTTTTTTTAAACAATTTAAAGTTACATAAAAAATTAGTAATCAATTAAGAATAATAACTAACAAAGAAATCCTTTTTCCAACTGCAAAATTGGTGCGTACGCATATTCTTATTTCATATAGTGCAATTTAAAATAAAAATTTGGTGCTCTACTATTTGGGGCCCTAAAAAATAAGCCAATTTTAATAAGTTCTTAAAAATAAGCAAATATAGCAAACCAGTACGAAAAGTAAAGGAATTCAAAAATTCCTATAGTACTTTTTTGTAATGTTGCCAAGTTTGGCTTCTATTATTTCCTAGCAACTTGGAACAGTTTTTCTCATATATAAATTAAGGTTCATTAGTTTAACAGAGTTGCTAAGATTTGTCCCATGTAATGTCCCGTCCTTCTTTTTACTTGTATATAGAGAGTCAGACACTAAAGGTCAGTTTTTTCGCATTTTACGGGGGGAGAGCTTGTGTTTATTTATTTGTGCGAGAAATAACAGTAGTGAAAATATAATGCAAAAAATAATTACCCCGTGTGACTATATATATAGTATACTATATATATATATATATATATATATATATATAGTATAATATATATTATAGGTATATATATATATGATATATAATATATATACGTAATATATAATATATATAATACTATTATATATATGTATATATATGACTATAATATACTATATATAATATATATGATATTATATATATACTATATATAATATATATATGATATATATATATTATACTGTAATATATATAATTATATATAATTTATAATATATAATAATATACTATATATATATAATACTATTATATAATCATAATATAAGTATTATATATATTATATATATATATATTATTTTATATATATTTACTTAATTATATATATATATATATATTATATATAATATAATATATAAATATATTATCATCATATATATATACCATATATATATACATATATAATATATATATATATTATATATATAATATATAATATTATAGAGAGAGAGAGAGAGAGAGAGAGAAGAGAGAAGAGAGAGAGAGAGAGAGAGAGAGAGAGAGAGAGAGAGAGAGAGAGAGAGAGGAGAAGGAAAATAAGAGATAAGAAGGAAATGACGTTTTTCGTATTTGTTTCTAAATTTGAAACCTCTACAATACAATTTTATTTTAGGCTTTTGCTTTACCGAATGTGTTCGAATGCATGCAATCGATATTAAAAAAAAAAAGTCCCTAATAATTTATCGCACACATTTACACAAAATATCAGAAAAATTCAGGGTAATAGTTCGTTTGAGGATATCCTATCAGATATTAGATATTTTAGAAAAGATAATTGATTTTATAATATTTCCCACTAAGAGAGTTATCAAATCTTTTTAATTGCAAAATGTGTTCGAATGCATGCAATCGAAAATAAAAAAAAAAAAAGTTGTAATTTATGCATACACTTACATAGAAATAGTAAAAAATTATTTTAACTAGATTGTCTTATATATATATATTATATAATATATATATGATATAATATATATATATATATATATATTATATATATATATATATATATAATATTATAATATATATATATATAATATATTACTATATTAGTATATTATATAATACACCTACAGCCCCTCCGATGCCAAAGTTTACACGAGCCCCACGGTCGTTACACCTGCATAACGCATAGACTCAGATCCAAACCTTCTTTTTTCTAAAACGAATCAATTGTTTTTGATAAATGGTTTTACCAATCCCATCCCTTCAAGCGCTCAAAACCCCAGAAATCTCTTCTCAACAAGTCATTTTTTCAAGGTCAAAAAACCTTAAATCCAAGTAGAAATGTTAATTTGCCCTGATAAATCCACAGTTTCATCGCCTAATATGGAATAGACACCAAAAATTGTTGGCATCTGGCAAGAATCATGTTTTTGTTGTTTTTTACGGTAATCCACACAAAATTGACAAATTCATTTTGAATCATCGGAGACGTCCAGACGGTATTCTTCTGTCCTTGTATATGTTCTTCAATTCCACATCGCCACTTTCTATTCGCAATTTAATTAGGTCTTCAAAAATTCCCTCGTCATGTCAGGCCTATACCTCTGTAAAGGTCAGTCATAGGTTCCGCAGAAAATTATGGTCCTCAAAATTGCTCAAATATTTATTTTAATTTATTCTGCAAATTGGTTTTTTGATGTGAGTCTGCAGAATGAGCAATCCAACGGTAATCGCCTCCGTGACTGATTTTATCAGCTTTGGCAGCCACCAAATGCTATCGATATACTGAGAGTTCTATCGGAGCATACTGTCAGAAAGAAGCTAGCCTGTATGAAATCACACAGCTAGTTTGACGTTCAAGCCAATATTAACTCTTTAAACAAAATAATAAGTTTCAATACGTAGTAATTAGTAATTAACTACTTCATTATCTATCAATTTGATGTATCCTTTTTCCAGTTTTTCATATAATAAGACCCTGAAAAACGCGCGGGTCTGGAAAACATATAGGTTTGAATTTTTTATTTTCGCGCAAGATTTATAGCGCCCATGGTTGGTGTACTTTTAATTTTGTAAGAAATCTACAATTCGTGTAGCAAGAACATTAACTTCATTTTCTGTATTGGTTGCGAAACACACTATTTTTATGTATTTTAGTTGCGTGATTATCCGAATATACCTTTAAGTTTTCTGCGGGACCGCACAGATTTCAAGAATATTTGCAATTTATCTAATTTAGACTTTTTATTTATCTTAATTTACTAACTTTTTTAATGAAGTGCACAAAAATTACGTCCTCAATCTTTTTTTAAAATCAAATGTTGTTCATTAAGTACATTCAAGTGAAAAACATTGTATATATCACATTTTATTGTAAACAGATGCAAACTTTACGTTAACGTTTTTTTACAATATTACAATTTTTTACTGGTTTGTAGAATTGAACAAAATATTTTTATGGAAACTTTTTTGCTGAGCAACATTCAATTAACAACATTTGTATATATAATTATTGTAAACAAATTGAACTTTAACAATTTAAATTTTTTACAATTTTACAATTTTTTATCATTTTTTTAAAATTTTTAACACAATTTTATGTAAACGCAGCAAATTTTGATTTACGTTTGTAAATGTCCTGCGGTGATTCCCTAATGAGCCTTCCCCCAAAACAGTGAAGTCGGCCAGCATTAGTGTCGGACTTCGCATCTACCTTGATATCTCTATCCCCATCCTTCGCTATGTCTTGAGAAACCATCTCCCCGTGATCAATCGCTGACGGCGCCCTAAATTTGCAGGGAAGAAGTCGAGTGAGAGTGAAGAAAGTGGATTTTAAGGGACATGTTACAGGCTTGAGCTTTGTATGCTGACAGTAAAGTGTCAACCATGGTCTTGTTAATGTGGGCTTCTGTAAAGACCCAAAGAAAGTTTTTGCCTACAGTCTTGGAATGCAGCCAGGCAGCTACATTCTGTTCTGCTTGAGTACATTTCAGGCCAAATTTTTTCATCTTTCAGCAGATCTCGAATTTGAGGACCAGCAACAATTCCCTTCCTTAATTTTAGAATCACTAATTCGAGGGAATTTCCTGCACAATGTATTTGAATCCTTTGCCTTCTTTGTCCATACTTTTAATAAAATTCTTGATAAGTCCAAGTTTTATGTGAAGAGGAGGTAAAAGTACATCCTTAGGATCAACTAGCGGAGCTGTTGCTTTCAATATTTTTCCCAGGTGATGAAATGTTCACGAGGTGGCAAACCTTTCTTAACTGTAAGTACATCCTTATTCCGGCTGGCTGTCCCATTCACACAGAAAGCATGGATACTTGGTATAACCCAGTTGCAAGCCTAACATAAGTCCAATAACTTTAAAATCACCGCAAATTTTCCACTTGTATTTTCCTTACTGAATGTTATCCAAAAGAAAATCCATGCTTTCATTTCCGTCCCGCAAGTGTACTGCATGTGCGATGGGAAATAGATGGGTGATTGTTACAAATGTGTAGTAGTACAGCCTTTAAACTTAAGACTGATGCATCAACAAACAGTCTTCACTCTTCTGACTTGTGTTCGTGGCCAAGGGCTTGCATCAATCCATCAATAATTTAAAGTAAACTAGTGTTAAGTTTTTAAATTTCAAGAATATTGCAGAAAGTTATTATGACGATCAGCGAAAATAGGTAAACATGAAGTAGCCTGAATCCCAAATTCCAGCCTTGGTACAACGAGAGGCAAGCCACATTCAGATTATGCTTTTTTAGGAAGATCCAAGTCTCTAAGCAAGAATCATTCAACTCCGGTTGACGTGATCATGGTGAGGTTCATCTGTGAAAATGTGTCCCTGGTTCGTAGTCTACAAATCAATGTTGTATCGTCCACGTTGCATTTCCTCATATGTCCTAGCGTTTCTGCGTGGTTTGGGAACAGGCAAAGTTTCATTATGTTGGTACTGCCTTCTTGCCAGAGTTTACATTTGGGTACGGCCTATTTTTTTCGTTGCTTTCCTTTCCATACCCGATACATTTTGTCCATACAAAAGTAGCAATCACTTACATGATCTACTTGAATTCTCCAAACCATAGGAACTGCAAAAGGCATGCATCTGTTCTCTCCATTTAACCAACACCTAAGTAATACAGCACACGTACCACAGCAAATGTGGGGAGCCAGGTTTTATCCTGGTCCCTCCTATTTGCCACAAAAATAAGTTCAAAAAGGATATTTTGATCATAGGGTCGTACGTTCCTTTTCTGTGATTCAAAGTGTAACTTCAGCCACAGATGTAACAAAACGAATCAGGTGAATTTACACACTTCCTACTTGTTGCCATTACTGCACAATCACAAACTAAAAGGCACGATTGTATGATAATACACTTAACGAAAACAAACAATGGTATGAATAACACGCCTTTCACGTAGATCGCTTCAAACCGTACTGCGGTAGCTGCTTCAACGGATTTAATCGGCGAGTCCCACTATACCGAAGCGACACCTTGCGGCGGCCTACATTCCCTGTTTTGAAAACTACCGTCTGAGTGCAATACGTTCCACATGCTCAGTTATGATAAAATTACGTTTTCAATTTTATATCTTTGTTATTTACTACACAATATATTTTACCACTTATTATGCGTAAAATATCTCAGTCACATTAATAAAAATTTACAAATACTCAAATCTGAGGGTCCTAGCCAAAAACTGATTGCATTTTCGAAATTAGCGACGTAAATTACATAAGAAATACCCAATTTTATACAGGATACAAAATCTTGTAAATATGTGAAATCATTGGAAGGATTCGAATCCGGATTCGGATTCGGATTCGGATTCAAGCTTTTTACATGGATTTCGGATTCGGAATGTCGAATCCAAAGGTGCTGGATTCGGATTCGAAATTTCTTCCACACATGGATCGGAATTCGAAAACCAAAAGTTTGCGATTCGCCATCACTGATATATTATGATCTATATATATTATGAAGATATTAAGAAAAGATTATATATAATATATATATATATATATATTATATATAATATATAGTATATATATATGTAATATGATAATATAAATATATATTAGTATAGTATACATATACTTATATATAGCTAATATGTATATATATAGGTATAATATATATATATATTAGTACGTAATATATAAAATATATACCCAACTTTATTTATATCGCTCTGTCAGTTAGTTCAGCATCTTCTCCTTCTGGGCCGAAACTTTTAACCATTGAACACTTTAGAAAACCATTTCCTCGCGCGCAATGGGCTTCCGACTGCCTAGCCGTCGAGTTAACATATCCTCGGGTTAGGGTTTCGCCTTTGTCAGTAGAACTAGCAATCTTCTTCCTTAGACACAAAAACTCGTCTCTCCAAGAGCTCGTCCAGGGTATCGTGCTTTTAGGCTCATAAGATTCCAATCGATGAAATCCAAGAGTAGATACAGTCAAAAAGGAAGGGACTCGGGTTGCCTCAGCCCTGACTGCGCCCTTAACCAGTGCAAGAAACTTTCATGTTTGTCCTGACCGCGAACGAAAATCCTAATCTTTTTTGATCACGAAAATCATTTTCACGTGACATCCCATCAGTATATAAGTGTATTATAGACTTAGTATACTATATATATACTACTATAGATATAATATAAATATATCAATATATATGACTATAATATATATATAGTACGTAGTTTTGTTATATGTAAGTATATACGTATATATATATATATATATATAGTAAATGATATCAAATAGTATATATAGTATATATATAGTATGATATAATAGATATGATATAGTATTATTATTATATATATAGGTGATACTTATTATATACATATATATATGTATATTAATATATCTAGTAATTTAATATATATATAAATATATATATATAATATATTATATATATATATATATATAAGAGTATATATATTATATTATATTATAATATAGTATAGTAAGTAGAGTATATATATATATACTATACATATATATATGTAGTTGTAATATAGTATATATATATATATATATATATATATATATATATATATATATATCTATATATATATAAGTATATATATATATATAATCAATATAATAATATATATGATATATATGTATAATGTGTATATATATATATAGTATATATAATATAATAATAATATATATATATATATATATATATATATATATTATATAATATATATATATATATAATATAAATATAATATATATTATATATATATATATATATATATATTATATATAATCCTATATATATGATATATATATATATATATAGGTATATAATATATATCTATATATATATATAATATATATATCATATGTATATATTATACAAAATATATATATATATATATAGTATAATATATATAATATATATATATTAGTATATATAATATATATAATATATATATAATAATATCTAAGGTGGAACGTTGGTAAAATATTTTTCAAGGTGAGAAATGGTTCGATAAAATCAGGTAAAAGAACAAATTAGATCGTAGTCGACAATTTTAGTACGAAAATAATGAAAAAATAGTTGTTTACATTTTTCTGCAAAAGTTGACGCCTAGGACCAATGGACGTGAGGTTAGCGGCCCCTCAGTGAGGTCAACGGCCGCTGTTGTACTTTATTGTAGAAGAAAAGAGAGATCACAAAGATGTCATGTCTAAAGAATGAACAGAATAACAAAATGTTCGTAATTGGTTAATTAACTATTTTGGTTTATAGCATCAACTCTCTCCAAGAAGAGATGTGGAAATTTACTCCAATGTATATAAAAACTCGGTCCCGGCAAAACAAACAATCAAATCAGTTTTATTTCAGTTTTGATAATATTTTATGTTTCAGTTTTAAATATATATAAATCTCACTATTGCAGGAGAATAAAAAGGTTAACTAAAATTTTATATGTTTAAAAAATCGAATTTGTTTAATGCTTTGATAAAAACATCCCAGTTACAGAGCTTATAAATTGCCATAGTTTTAGCATGGGAAAATTTACATTTGCTCAGTGACGAATACGAACACTTTGGATATGTCAATCTTAATATGTTCGCAGAAATATTTAATTCAACGTCCTATATCTTTATTGAAATCTGTAATATATACTACCTACTTCTTCTGACTGCTTAACACAGTCAGATTTCACATGGAAGTTTAATTTTATTATTATTATTATTATTATTATTATTATTATTATTATTATTATTATTATTATTATTATTATTATTATTATTATTATTATTTATTATTGATGATTTTATCAATTCATTAATTCATAATTTATTATTATTATTGTATTATTATTATTATTGATTATTATTATTATTATTAGTATTAATTACTTATTAAAACGTGGATATATTTTATTAACTATTTAAATTTTTAAATTTAAAAAATTATCTTTATTTAGTAGTCAGTAGTAACGCTAGTAGTCTATACGCAGAATTTTTTTTAAGTACTAATTACTTGTTTTGTATACGAAAAGGGTGAGGAAAATTGAACTAAAATTGAGTGAAATTTTTAACTACCTTCATATTCTTGGTCACAAAATTTAAAAAATAAAAAAAAAAAAAAATATAGATAAAATGTAGTGAAGTTTTGAAAATAATGCTCTGATAAATTTCCAAAATTAATGTTTTTGCAGTGTTGAAATAATGAATAATTATATATCTATCTTGAAAGTTTAAAAGGTAATATAGTTTACTCATAACTGAAACGAAATTAACGAGAATAAGATATTAGGCTCTCATATTGTTATAAAAATAGATAAATAAAATCATTTTAATTAAACATCTTTAGATTTCCAATATGACAAGGAACGTTTGTTTAAGCTACTCAGCTGAATCTCCTTAAAACCAATGTTCAGATATTGGTGGAAAATTTTTTGGATCTTAAGAAAGAAAACAAATCAATCTTTCTTCGCATTCGATCGTTGTTATCTGCAACAGTTTATTTTAAGGATTATTATTTTAACCCAGCTATATTATATATATTATATATATATAATATATAATATATATATATATATATTAGAATATATATATATATTAGTATATATATATAATATATATATATAATATTATATAAATATATATAGTATATATATATAGTAGATATTATATATGTAGATATATATATATATATATATATTATATATATATATAATGATATATATATATATATATATATATATATATATATATATATTATATATATATATATATATATATATATATATATATATATATATATATATATATATTACTTTAATAAAGGAGAATAAAATAATCTTACATTGATAGAAATTTCAAAAAAACAAAAGATATTATTTTATTTGTATACAAAATTCTTCATTTTGATCTATAAGCTGCAAAATGATTGATAACTTCCCTTTATATTGTGTATCTGTGATGAACACATATTAAAGCCAGTTCTGTTAGGCTTTCATCTCTTGTAAAATTGAAAAAGCATTGTTTTGAGCCTTTTCAGAGTAGAGAATATCTTTTTAGAGTGAGATAAATGCTAAAACCATTAACATTCCAAATATGACTGTACAGATCAAATTTATTAAAAAAATCGTAATTTTTTTTATAGTATTCATCGATGTAATGAGTGACTTTAAAAAGATTAGTAAGAGTGTACCAATGGCTCAAGAACTTGCTCTCTAACTAGTTTGAAATATCATCAAGAAAGGAAATTGCAATTGCCCTATAACTGTTCACTCTACATTGATTCTCACATGAGGCATTCTCTTCTTCATTGACAGAAAACAGAAGTTCTGTTGAAACTTTCAAAATGTTTGAAAATGTTTCATCGATGTTTTCTTGAAAATCTTTCAAAACAAACATCGTATTTTCAATATGATTAAAAGCAATTGCTGTCACTAATTATTTTTATAGAGACTGCAATGTAGTATATAATGGAAGAGTGAAGCGGAATAAAGTTGAAGTCATAAATAAACTTGTAACAAATTTGCTTTTGATTGCAGGTTTCAAAAGATCTGACTTTTTTGAAGAAGGTTTAATATTTTGATTCATTCAAGCTCCTCGAAAGCTTCAACAAGTGTTTTAAAAGATTCTCAAGTTCGTAGCAATCCATCTTTACTTTCCACCAACCTGGTTTAGCCCATTCGTGCGAGTTTTGTAAATTTTGTGTCTGAGAATTTTTTTTCCTATTAAAATAATAGTCTGCCTTGCCAATCTAAAATAATACCTAGTTTCATTCGATGCGCCATAAAGATTTTAATGTGTTGTATACTTCACATGGGTGTGAACAACAATGAACAAATAACACCGTTGGTTATTTTCGACAGCTTAAACATCTCTAAAACTTTTCTTCATTGCTCCTGCGCCATCATATCGTCGTCCAATAAGAAAGGACTATTTATTCAGCGTTTGTAGTATAGCCTATGCTACTCCTTTAATGGTTTCAACAGCAACTTACCCTAAGAAACCCTCCCAGACCACAAATATGTTTCCTCATTTCTATTAATATATATTCTTAATTTTCTTTGATTAATTATTATTTTTAAAAAAATAAAATTAAGGGTTTGAAGCTATCAGCAAATTTTGATCGCTTAAAATAATTTCAGGGGGGGGATTGAACCCCTGAACCCCCCTGCCCTACGACCTTATATATATATTATTATATAATATATAGTAATATAGGGTATATATATATATATAGAATATATATATATATATATTATATATATACTGATATATATGATAACATATTTATATATATAGCTATATATAGTAATATATAGTTATATATAATATATATATATATATATATTATATATAAAACATCAGTTTGTTATCAGATTTAATGAATTTAATTTTCTTTTTTATCACCTTTTATTTTGTTTTTTATATCGAACAACTTTGTGAACAATTTCTTTTTTTCACTTGAGCTCTTCGTATTAATTCGATTTAAAAAATTTTTCTGAAATACATTTCGTCAGAACCTTTAAGAAATCAAGATAACATCTTCACTTAGTTAAAAAGAAAGGCTTTCGAGCAGTGAGTGCTGCTCTATTTACATGATATATATTGCATATAAGGCTTGGACCATAAGCCGCAAAAACCAATGCTAAAGCTAAGGAAAATCAAATGAAGGGATGGAGAGAAATATGCTTGGGAATGTCGCATTCCTCCTTGTTGATTTTCTTACTTGTTGCGTTGTTCCTAGGGCTTACTGGTCCAAACTTCATTTCGCTGTATGTCATGTAAGTAGCAATCACTGCTCGACAACCTTTTTTTTTAAAACAAAAGAAGAAGTTAAATGGAATGTCGAAAAAGGTGTAATATATATCAATTCTTTTTGCTTTTTTTCATTGATATATAGGATGTTCAAGATAGGTAAGCATTTTTCATTAAATTTGTTTTAGCATGCGTTGTTGATTTTATTTGGGAGCTATGTACTTACTGAATCGCATTACTTTTATTTTTCCATATGTTTATATTTAAGTCCTCTTTGTTCTGTCAAGCTCCTTTCTTGCTAACACTATAAAGGTAATTATTTTGCAATTCCTCGGATCTGACTTAAACAATTGCAAAGCTATAGTGCCGGACACAGAAGAAAAGGAGCTGCTTCGGCTCCGTTTTATTACATTTTTTATAGGTAATATCTTCTGTTGTGTGTAAGTGTTTCTTTAACATTATGAGAAATTCGTTTTTTTAATGGAAAATTATTATTGACATATTTAATTCAAATATCGTATGTCTATCACGTCCAGTTTACCAATATTTCAGTGTAAACGTTAAAAGTCGGTTGGTTGTAGAGGAGAGTGCGTGCTGGAAATAATCAGGCTATAAAAAAAAAAAAAAAAAAAAAAAAAAAAAAAAAAAATAAAATAAAATTATTGCATCAGTTTTAGAGATTGTCTGAGAGAAGGAATGTGAATTTGTTGGCATAGAAAACGAAACGCGAGAACATTGGGTCAAGTAATAGGAATAATGGCATGCGCTTTATGTGACGGGGCCAGTATTTTTTTGGATCTCTAGCCCCAGGAGATGATACCTTGACATTGAGAGTATTACAGTGGGTATTTATCACGGTGTTGTAAAACTTCTTTATACGGATTTTAGTCGTGATGCGTCCACCCTAAGGGTGTGAGGGCGAGGTTTTTGAGGGGGCTTTCTTCCTTTTCGATTAAAGGTAATGGTCTACTTTTTAAGACTATTTCACATCTTTCCGGTGCCATGTTTTTTGCTCACCCACCACCAAGTTTGGGGAACCAAGTGGAACAATGATGATGATGGTGATATAATAATATAATATATAATATATAATATATATATATATATAATATATATATATGTATATATATAATATTGATATATATATATATATATATAGTATTATATATATATATAATATATATATATATATCATATTATACTATATATAATATATCACTATATATATATATTTATAGGTAAATAAGGGTAAAACTACTTAAGGGGATCAGTATACCGCCTTCAACCTAAAAAACTCAGACTAAAGTATATACTTATTCTTCAATTGTCAATACTTTGTTCTGCTATGTCAAGTTAAACTTTTAGAACAATCTATTAGCAATTTTTGTTTAATTAAAGATAGATGTCCAATTTTTTATTTATTTTTTTTTAATTATTTATTTTTTTTTTGGCAAGAGAGGATTTAAAATTCTGGTGTGGACAATGGCTTTGAAACTGAGAGCCTTTTTAGATAGGAAAACATTCTCTAAAATGGGCTCTAAGATAAAGCAATATGTATAATCAAAATGTAAGATCAAATAATACGACAGTTATGCTTTGTGCATTAAAATGGAGTGCGTAGCACATAGTAAAGTAATTATCTTTCCTTTTTAATATATAGATAAGTTGAACGAAGTGAACAATATTAACTAAAATATTATCAGCAAAAGAAGAAGATATATTATAGTGAAATATATTCAACAGCTTACTGTTGGTCGTTATCACGAAGGAATACGAAATGTCAATAAGTGGATAAAGCTAATTGAAATAGTTAGGGGACAACTCATCCCAACATTATCAGTGACGTTTGAAAAATTAATTAGAAACTATGGGAACACAGAAGTTGAGGAATTAGTCAAATGTGACTACACGATTTTATTAAATGTCAAACCGAGTACTAGTTCATTTCAGAACGGACAGATAAAAAGTATGAAAATTATGCTCCAGAGCCGTTAATATTGATTGTAGCATGGGGCGAAGGAGTTAACTCTTTATCCTCTGTGGCAGCAAAATCTTATAAACAAGGAGAGACATAGAGCAAAAGTAGAGCTTGTCTCAAAATTAATTGAAGTTTTAATGTGACAGGATGGAAAAGTGACGCATATCTGAAGTTTCTCTCCACAACAGTCAATATGAGAAAATTGAAACCCCTTGGAGAATTATTAAAATATCCTTACCTTACAGTAAAGAAAATTCAGGCAGAGGAGTTGACTGCTGGAAAGTTTTATAGAGAATTGAAGTATCTGATTAATTTATTAGAAAATAAATGAGATATTTTAGAAAATGAAATAAAAATTCAGTGAGTCAAATGGTTAAACGGAAAGAATGTTAACTATAAATAGCTGATATCTGTGTTAATAAACAGATCAGAATCTTCCTCAGAACTGAAGATCTGATATCAAAAGCTAGTAATGCTCTTTGTGAACTAGAACTTAAAATGAATAACACTGTCGAACAGGAATCTGAAAGGGAGCCAGATAGTTCATCGTTTTAAGGAATTCTTTCTTTTGGAACAGCATCTTGCTAGATGAAGATGAAGCCAATATTAATGGGCAATGCGACCAATTGGAACACGCAAAAAAGCGATTGAAAAATGATAATAATTAATCATTAAAAGACTCTCAACCTAACAAGCCTCTGGAAAAATGCGAAGTAAAATTCCTTAAGGAATTAGATGCTATTACGAAGATGGTAGTTACACACTTAAAGCTTTGCTTTCCTGTCAAGAGAGTGCTGAACTATTTTGTTATATTTTAAAACATAAAATCGAATCTAAGGATATCATTAAAAGAGAAGTTTTTGAAGAAGTCTTATTTCTAAGAAACAGCTCTTTGGAATAAAATTATATTACATATGTTCATATAGTTCAAAAAGAAA
>JABUQX010049996.1:20000-26412 GCA_015478945.1 Trachelipus rathkii
ATTATTTATTATTATTATATTATTATTGAAAATTTCTAAATTTCTGGTCATTTAATGTGCCATTTACCACTGCAGCAGGATTACAAGAGGTGCGAAATCGGAGGACTCAGCACAATGTACAACATCCACCTCCGCCCTTGAAACGGAAAGCTAATCCATCTAAAGGTGTTCTTTGTTATTTCGCGTTTGTAATTGAATTTTAGAATCGGCAAGTTAGATTTAAGGAATAACAATTTTCTGCATTTTCTCTTGTTAATCTCATCCTTTTCTCTTCATAAATTAATCCAGCATCGCTGAAAAGTTGTTCGCTTGGTATACTACTAGATGGGCATGACAAATATCTTTTAACCATTATCTTCAACTCTTCGAATTTATGTTCGGTCTCTCTCCACCACATTAAGGGATCATCTTCGGAATCAATCCTTTTTTCTTTTTGATATTTTTCTATTTCATCCAAAACACTTTTATTAAAATCTATTTCTGTATCATCATTACTACTTGATGTTAAATGAGCATTCATGGTTTCAAACAGAGTTTTTGGCTTGGATGTTGAAGGTTGTTTATTTCTGCAGTTTAAATTCTTTAAGAATGTCTGTTAATAGATGTATCTTTTCCATATTCTGAAGAAAGTTCCTTACATTGTTTTGTTATTTCTTTCTTTCTGAACTTCCTTCAAAACATAAGAAGTTGTAAAAAATTTCCTTTATATAGCATTTAGATACATTGCGATGGAATTAAGAAATTTCTTCCAAATTATCAAATCTTCGAGTTAACTCTGAATTTATTGTTTGTACAGTGATTTCTTCCTCTTCAGTCACGAAATTTGAAGGTCTGGTACGAGTTTTTAACGACACGAATAAAAGTTATCTCGCTTGTGATATAGAGGACGAATGAAAGCTTAATTTTTTAGCATCAGATACTTCAAATGTCTCCATAGGGTAAAATATTTTTCAATTACTATAAAATCAGAACTAGTAAGTTGTCCTATCTTAGAAGTATTTCAGGAGTAAAGACAAACTGAATCCTGTGATTTTTTCATATAATAAAGAGAGAGAAGAGAAAGAGAGAAGTATGCTAAGGCATAAGAGAGTATTTTTAAAAAAGATTAACTTCCTGAAACCGTAATTGGGGTTGTTGGAAAAGACAGTTGACAACCGCGTTGCGGTTGCAGTTTGAATGTTTGTACTCTCGTGACAACCGCGGTTGCGGTTGTAGTTGCGGTTGTCAAATATGTGCGGTTGCGGTTTTGCGGTTGCGTTTATTCGATCCATCACTAATAGTATATATAATATATATATATATATATATATATATATATATATTTATATATATATATATATATATATATATATTATATATTATTATAGTATATATATATATTATAATATATATATATAGTATAATATATATATATATAATATATTTTAGGATGTACTGAACCAAGTTCCAGCCGGAACCTCGATTTTTTTAAAAGTTCCGGTCGGTATTTACCGAAACTTTCCACTTTTCAAATGTCTTTCTTAAAAAAAAAAGATTAATTGAGATTGATTAAAATTTGATCAAACTCACTAAATACGTTTGCTTTCAGTAATTATGTATTAATTGACTAATCAGTACACAGTTTTCTTTAAAGTTAACACAGAATGGTTTATCACAACTCACAAATATTTATTCTTTTCGTAAAGTTAAAATGCAATTTTTTATCAAAGTTTTTTTTTAAGCATGAAGCGTGTAAGTGAGAGAGAGAGAGAGAGAGAGAGAGAGGAGAGAGAGAGAGAAGGAGAGAGATAGAGAGAGAGAGAGAGAAGAGAGAGAGAGAGAGAGAGATTCGCAGGGTTTTTATGCAATTCTTCCGAAATTTTTTATTAAAGCAGTTTTTTCGTTTTTGCATTGTGCTTACGAAACGTAAAATGCACAAGTTTGCGTTTCGTTTTTGTTAAACTTAGCGCAAAATCGTGAAAAATGCTACCAAAACGTAAAGGAATTCCTTAATTCTGTAGGTTGCTATTTCTCGTGCTTGCCGAATTTAGCAAGTTCTTACGAAAAAATGTAACCAAAAGATGGCGGCGTTGTAAGCCCGTTTGAATTAATGAATAAAAATAAAATTAGCTTTAATCTAATTTTCTTCCAGAATGATAAACTCCGATCACAATAAGTTTGTCGTTATTTGTAATATGAACATTTGTTATTTTTTTTTATTTCTATGTATATATATATCACAAGAGCTGATTCCAATTGTTGTAAACAAAAGTGACTTTTATGAAAATCTCGTTCGTCTATGCACGATATTCTGCAAAAATGGGTAAGCCATTTCTTATCGAGTGTAGTAAAATGACAAAACGACAACGGTCTAACTCGATCGACAATATCGCAGTTCAGCCCGGAGCAAAAATTACACCCTTTTTTGCTCGAGCGATATTTTTGATTTTTTAAGGCACAAATTGCAAAATCTCAACTATCCAAACGATAAAAGTAAATATTTTTTGATGAAATAAACAACTATGATATCTTTAATTTTATGAAAAAAAAACAAACAAAAAAACTGTTCGTTTTTTAACAGTTTTAGGGTGAAGAGGAATTTTTTTTTTTTTGATTTCACCTTCTCTTAAAACTTAATTTTCCCACAGATATTTTATTTTTTTTGCACTAAAATACTCAAATTATAGTGTGGTATATTTTAGTTAGACACCTTATTTGCAAATTTGTTTTTTTAAAATTTTTTTTACAATCTCTGAAAGTACTTTCAAAATTTTTGAACAGAGAATAGTCAACCATGGCTGACACCACCTTACGTTCTACCAAAACATTTAATATAAACGTCAGTTTGTTTACACGTTTTTATGTGAGCTTGGTACCAAATTTGAAGAAATAAATCTGTTCGTTTTTTTTATGAATTTTTTTTTTATATCTCATGTAGGAAAAAATGAAATGGCTAGAGATACACATAAACATTTGGGAAAATTTTCCCTTTTCTTAGCGGCAAAAAAAAAAAAAACTTTTATTCTTATATATATATATATACTAATATATTATATATTATTATAATTATATAAGTTATAATATATTATATATATTATATTATTATATATTATATATTATATATATATAAATATATATATATATATATATACTAATTTATATATATTATAGTATGTTACAAGCAACTTCTATTGATTTAAATAATTGTACAAGGTTTAAAAGCAGTTTGATGTGAAGCGGTGACTTGAAAAACTGTTCCGAGATGTCTTTCTTTTTGGGAGAGGCGGATCGGACTAGTAGTAAAGCCTCCTGCACATTGTTCCTAACGGCGACGCTTCTTGTCGATTGGTTCTGTCTTTGGCGCGAAGTGAAATTTTTTTTGCGTCTTATTATTCAAATTTTCTCGCCACGAGAATTGTGCGCAATGTCGGCGATCCTTGACTTTGGTCGGCTGCTCCTGTAACCATGAACACCCCTGAAAAATGCCGTGTATCCCCAGAGGGGGTCCAATCAACTTCTGTGGATTTAAATATTATCGGTTTCAAAGCAGTGATAACGAAGCAGGAGATTTGAAATCTTTCGAGATGCATTCTTTTTTGGGGAGGCGCATCGGACTAGAGGTAGAACCTCCTGTACTTGTCTAACAGCGACGCTGTTTGTCGATGGTTCGAGTCCTGGCGTGAGTGAAATTTTTTTCGTCTTATTATTGCAAATTTGTCGTAATAAGCATATTTTGCGCATGTCAGCGTTCCTTGACTTTGGTCGGTTGCTCCTGTAACCAAGGAACAACCCTTAAAGAATGCCGTGTAGCCCCAAGAGAGATTCTAATCATCCTTCTGTGGATTTAAATAGTATCGAGTTTCAAAGCGTGATATCGAAGCAGAAGATTTGAAACTTCCGATTTGCCTTCTTTTTCTGGGAGATGATCGGATTGCTGTAGAGCCACTCTAAAATTGTCTAACGGCGACCTGCATTTGTCGATGGTGCAGTCCTGTACGCGAGTGAAAAATTTTTTGTTTATTTCAAATTTTGTCGCAACAAGCATCTTGTGCCATTTCGGCGTTCCATGACTTTGGTCGGTTGCTCCTGTACACCCAGCGCACCCCTGAAAAATGCCGTGTGGCCCCAGCAGAGATTCCAATCACCCTTCTGTGAATTTAAGTGTCGAGTTTCAAAGCAGTGATATTGAAGCAGAAGATTTGAAAGACTTCCGAGATGCGTTCTTTTCTAGGGAGGAGGATGCGGGCTAGTGTAGAGCCTCCTGTACATTTGTCTAACGGTGACGCTGCTGTTGATGATGTTTCGAGTCCTGGCGCGAGCGAAATTTTTTTTGTCTTATTGCAAATTTGTCGTAGGAAGCATGTTGTGCGCCTGTTGGCGTTTCTTGACCTTGGTCGGTTGGTCCTGTTACCCATGAGCATCCTGAAGAATGCGTGTAGCCCCAGAAGGTTCCAACCATCCTTCTGTGGATTTTAATAAGTACGAAGTTTTTCAAAGCGTTGAAATCGAGCAGGAAACTTAAAAACTGTAACGAAATACTTTTTTTCTGGGGTGTTGATCTGACTAGTGAGTTTAACCTATTGACCATTGTCTACAGCGGAAGCGGCGTTTGTCGATGGTTCGAGTCCTGGCGCGAGTGGAAATTTTCTCTTACGTCTTATTATTGCAATTTGTCGCAACAAGCATGTTGTGTCAATTTCGGCGTTCCTTGACTTTGGTTGGTTGCTATTGTAACACGGGAGCAAACTAGCAGAAGGCCCGTGTAGCCCCAGAGGGGTTCCAACCACCCTTCTAGGATCTGATAAATATTGAGTTCAAAGGCAATGATATCGAGCAAGAAAATTTGGAAAACTTCCGGCGATGCTTTTTTTCTGGGTGGGATTGCAATAAGTGGTAAAGACTCCTGTTACATTGTCAAAAGGCGAAACTGTTGTCGATGGTTTCGAGTCTGGCACGAGTGCAAAATTTTTCTTCGTCTTATTATTGCACATTTGTCGCAACAAGCATGTTGTGCCCAATGTCGGCGTTCCTTGACTTTGGTCGGTTGCTCCCTGTAACCCAGGAGCACCCCAGAAAAATGCCGTGTAGCCGCAGAAGGGGTTCCAACCACCCTTATATGGATTTAAATAAGTATCGAGTTTCAAAGCAGTGATATCGAAGGCGGACAAACTTGAAAACTCTAAAGAAGAATACCTATTTTTGCGATGTCGATCGGACTAAGTGGTGGACTTCTGTACATTGTCTAACGTCGACGCTGTTGTTGACGGTTTGAGTCCTGGGGCGCGAATGAAATTTTTCTTCGTCTTGTTATTGCAATTTATTGCAACAAGAATGATGTTCCCATATCGGCTTGGCCTGAACTTTGGTTGGTTGCTCCTGTACACCGGGAGTAACTAGGCCAGATGCTGTGTAGCAACCGTAGGGGGTTAAAGCTACCCTTCTATGGATTTTAAATAAGAGTTCAAAGCAGTGATATCGAAGCAGGAGAATTGAAAACTTATTACGAGAAACTTTCTTTTTCTGGAGTGGCAGATCGGACTAGTGGTAGAGACTCCTGTACATTGTCAAACAGCGACGCTGTTGTCGATGGTTCGAGTCTGGCGAGAGTGAAATTTTCATCGTCTTATTATTCGCAAATTTTAATCGCAACAAGCATCTTGTGCCTATGTCGGCGTGGCTTGACTTGGTTTAGGTTGCTCCTGTAACCCAGGAGCACCCATTAAAATGCCGTGTAGCCCCAGCAGAAGTTCTATATCTATACTTTATATCTGTACCTTTTCTTATTCCAGACCACAGTCCTCCTACTATACATTAGCACAGTAAGGAGCGTTCAGTCATAATTTCTGAGTACACTTAATGACATTCCTTTTGCATCCACTAAGGTTTAATTGCACCAGCATCTTTCCTTCAATTCACACTTTCACACTACATTGCTGCAATCATACCGTTCCTTTTCATCCACATAATATCTAATATTTGCACTTAGGGATTTGTTCGAGTGAAGAAGGATATTTCATTCCTCAATTATCTCACTCAAAACCAAAACCGTTATTTACAAAAGAATTTCAAATGGGTCCTCTTGATACACCTGAAAAATCTCTCTCTACTAATACCCTCAAACACTCTATTCAGATTCGCCACACTAAACGTAATCATTCCGCATATATTAGGTAGGGTACCCTCCACTTCTTTCATTCTCCATTACTCTTAACACCATCCCTTGCTACCTCACCCGCTGATTCTTTTATAACCCAATCCATATATATATATATATATATATATATATATACTATATATATATATATTATATATATCATAATATATATATTATATATTTATATATATATAATATTATATAATATAATATATATATATATAATATATTATATATTTATAATAATTTATATATATAATATTATTATATATATATATA
>JABUQX010049997.1:2500-22829 GCA_015478945.1 Trachelipus rathkii
ATTATATATATAAATATATAAATAATTATAATTATACTATATAATATATAATAATAATATATTTGTATTATATATAAATATAATATTATATATAATATATAATATATACTATATATAGAGAGGAGAGAAGAGAGAAGAGGTATATATATATATATAGTATATATATATATATATATATATATATATATATATATATATATAATATATATATATATTTTATATATATATATATTAAATATATATTATATATATATATATATACTATACTATATAATCTATTATATATATATAATAATATATATATAATATATAACTATTTAATATGTTATATATATAGTACTATACCTATATATATAGTAGATATACATATAATATATATAGAAACAACTTTGGGAAGTCATTCGTTCTTTTCAATAAAGACCTCCATCTATCTAGTTCGAGATTTCGGTGAACGCGGTATCCAAAACTCGCATCCACCGTGTTCTTATTTACGTCGGCGGTGAAGAAAAAACTAATTTCGTCCTGGGTTTTCATTGATTTAGCAATACTTGTAAAGTTTTCCTCCCCATAGGAAAGCAAGTATAGATAAATAAAATATAGATTTGATAACCTCAAGCGCAACACAGAATTAATGAAAATAAATTCTTATAATAAATAGTTTCTTTCTACAGCTACGGAATTCTCTTGAGTAATTTACATTAAAAGATATATTGAACCTGAAGTACGTATCACAATTTGTAGCAGGCTGCTTGAACCAATCTAGTTTTCCTTACCGGCTCCGACTTATCATTTTAAAACTGAACAGCTCCAGCTCCAGCTCCAGCTCAGTTCCAGCTCCAGCTCCAGCTCCAGCTCCAGCTCGTCCTATATTATGTCCTAAACGTACGATAACCGGTAGTGAGCCACCAAAGATCTATTCTCGCTTAAGTTTTATGTCATTTACACATGTTATCATTATCCTCTAAAATAAATTATAAAATTGTTGTGGTATAATAAAAAATATATTGATTATTTTGACTTATAATTAATTTTTTTTTAAATATTTTAGAGAAATTATTATTTACTTTCTTCCACCAAACTTTTAATATAATTTCTTTTTGAACTATATGAATATATGTAATATAATTTTATTCCAAAGAGCTGTTTCTTAGAAATAAGACTTCTTCAAAAACTTCTTTTTTAAAGATATCCTTAGATTCGATTTTATGTTTTAAATTAGAACAAAATAGTTCAGCACTCTCTTGACAAGAAAGCAAAGCTTTAAGTGTGTAACTACCATCTTCGTAATAGCATCTAATTCCTTAAGGAATTTTACTTTGCATTTTCCCACAGGCTTGGTAGGTTGAGAGTCTTTTAATGATTAATTGTCATTTTTCAATCGCTTTTTTGCGTGTTCCAATTGGTCGCATTGCCTATTAATATTGGCTTCATCTTCATCTAGCAAGATGCTGTTCCAAAAGAAAGAATTCCTTAAAACGATGAACTATCTGGCTCCCTTTCAGATTCCTGTTCGACAGTGTTATTCATTTTAAGTTCTAGTTCACAAAGAGCATTACTAGCTTTTGATATCAGATCTTCAGTTCTGAGGAAGATTCTGAACTGTTTATCAACACAGATATCAGCTATTTTCAGTTAACATTCTTTCTGTTTAACCATTTGATTCACTGAATTTTTTTTTCATTTTCTAAAATATCTCATTTATTTTCTAATAAATTAATCAGATACTTCCATTCTCTATAAAACTTTCCAGCAGTCAACTCCTCTGCCTGAATTTTCTTTGCTGTAATGTAAGGATATTTTAATAATTCTCCAAGGGGTTTCAATTTTCTCATATTGACTGTTGTGGAGAGAAACTTCAGATATGCGTCACTTTTCCATCCTGTCACATTAAAACTTCAATTAATTTTGAGACAAGCTCTACTTTTGCTATATGTCTCTCCTTGTTTATAAGATTTGCTGCAAGAGAATAAAGCGTTAAGTCCTCGCCTCATGCTTACAATCAATATTAACGTCTCTGGAGCATAACTTTTCATACTTTTATCATGTCCGTTCTGAAAATAAACTAGTACTTCGTTTGGACATTTAATAAAATCTGTATCACATTTACTAATTCCTCAACTTCTTGTTCATAGTTCTAATTTAATTTTTCAAACGTGCTGATAATGTTTGATGAGTTGTCCGTAACTATTTCAATTACTTTCCACTTATTGATTTTGAATTCTTTGAAACACCAACAGTAAGCTGTTGAATATATTCACTGAAATGATATGATCTGTCTTTTGCTGATAATATTTTAGTAATATTGTTTCATCTTCGTTCACTTATCTAATATTAAAAGGAAAATAATTTACCTTTACTATTGTGCTAGCATCCATTTTTAATGCACAAAGCATAACTTTCAGCATTATTTGATCTTACATTTTGGTTATACATATGCTTTATCTAGAGCCATTTTAGAAATGTTTTTCCTATCTAAAAAGGCTCTCAGTTTCAAAGCCATTTGTCCACACAGAATTTTTAAATCCTCCTCTTGCCAAAAAAAAATAAAATAAAAAAAAAATAAATAAAAATTGGGACATTATCTTTAATTAAACAAAAATTGCAATAGATTGTTTCCTAAAATTTAACTTGACATAGGCAGAACAAGTATTGACAATTGAAAATAGTATATACTTTAGTCTGATTTTTTAGGTTGAAGGCGTATACTGATCCCCTTAAGTAGTTATTACCCTTATTACTATAATATATATATATATATATATATATAATATATATTTATATATATTAATATATATTAGATATCACTGTCTAGGTAGTATTATATATTATAATATTATATATATATATATATAATATATATATTAATAATAATATATATATATATATAAATATATATATATATATATATCCAACCATCATCAATCAGTTGTCCCTTTTACCCAGAACTTGGGGTGGGATGAGCAAACATGCACCGGAATTGAAATAGTTAAAAAGTAGACCATTACCTTAATCGAAGAAGAAAGCCCCCTCAAAAACCTCCCCTCACACCCTTAGGGGTGGGACCATCACGACTAAAATCCGAAAAGAAGTTTTACAACACCGTGATAATTACCCACTGTAATATCTCGTCAATGTCAAGGTTCATCTCCTGAGTTAGACCAAAAAAAATATGCCCCGTCACAAAGCCATGCCATTTATTCCTATTATGGACCAATGTTCTCGTTCGTATTCGTATGCACTAAATTCACATTCCTTCTCTTCAGACAATCTCTAACTGACGCAATCAATTTTTTTTTTTTTTTTTTTTTTTTTTTTTTTTTTTTTTTTTTTTTTTTTTTTTTTTTTTTTTCCTGATGATTTCCAGCACACTCACCTCTCAACCAACCGACTTTTAACGTTTACACGGGAATATTGGTAAAACTGGACGTGATAGACAAACACCAATATGATTTTTAGATTCAGCTCAACAAAATTCATAAGAAACAATTCTCATATATGTAAGGAAACATTACATTTGTTGGGCTGTGTAATTACCTATAAAAATTGTAATCACCGGAGCCGAAGCAGCTCCTTTTCTCTGGTCCGGCACTATAGCTTTGCAATTGTTTAAGTCAGATTCTGAGGAATTGCAAAAAATTATAGTGTGGCAAGAAAGAGTTTCAGAACAAGAGGATTAAATATAAACATATGTAAAATAAAAGTAATAATTAGTAAGTACATAGCCCCAAATAAAATCAACTCCATGCTAAAACAATTTAATGAAAATGCTTACCTATCTTGAACATGTTATATATTCAAATAGTAAACAAAAAGAATTGAATATATATTAGATCATACTAGGAAAATGAATATTATCTTCTTCTTGTTTATAAAAAAAGGTTTCGAGCAGTGATTGCTACTTACATGATACAGCAAATGAAGTTTGAACCATAAGCGCAAGAACAACGCAAAAGTAAGAAAATCACAAGGAGGAGTGGACATTCCCAAGCATATTTCTCTCCATCCTTCTATTTGATTTTTCTTAGCTTTAGCATTGTTTTTGCGCTTATGGTCCAAGCCTTATATGTAATATATCATGTAAATAGAGCAGCACTCACTGCTCGAAAGCCTTTCTTTTTAACTAAGTGAAGATGTTATCTATATATCCCAATATGTTCCAATATATTTCAATACATTTTTTAAATCGAATAATACGAAGAGTCAAGTCAAAAAAAGAGAAATGGAAATAAGTTGTTGATATAAAAAACAAAACAAAAGGTGGATAAAAAAGAAATTAAATTAATTAAATCTGAAACAAACTGATGTTTTATATAATATATAGTATATTATATATATATTTATTATATATATATATATATATATATATTATATATAGATATATATAATAATATTATATTATATATATATATAGTATATATATATATAGCTATATATATATATATAATATACTATATATATATATAAGTATATACACAGGTCGTAGGCAGGGGGTTCGAAGGGTGTTCAATCCCCCCACCTAAATTATTTTAAGCGATCAAAATTTGCCTGATAGCTTCAATTTACTTCCTTAATTTTATTTTTTTAAAAAAATAATTATATCAAAGCAAAATTAAGAATATATATTAATAGAAATGGAGGAAACATAATTTGTGTCTGGGAGGGTTTCTTCTTAGGGTAAGTTGCTGTGAAAGCATTAAAAGGAGTAGCATAGGCTATACTACAAACATGCTGAATAAATGTCCTTCTTATTGGACGACGATATGATGGCGCAGGAGCAATGAAGAAAAGTTTTAGAGATGTTTTAAGCTGTCGAAAATAAACCAACGTGTTATTTGTTCATTGCTGTTCACACCCATGTGAAGTATACAACACATTAAATCTTTATGGCGCTCGAATGAAGACTGGTATTATTTTAGATTGGCAAGGTAAACTATATATTAATAAAAAAAAAAAATTCTCAGACACACATTTACAAAATCCAGCACAAAGGGCTAAACAAGTTGGTGAAAGTAAGATGGATTGCTACGGAACTTGAGATCTTTTTAAAAAATTGTTGAAGATTCGAGGAGCTTGAATGGATCAAAATAATTAAACCGCTTTCTTCAAAAAGTCAGATCTTTGAAACCGTGCCATCAAAAAGCAAGATTTGTTACAAGTTTATTTTATGGGACTTCAACTTTATTCGCTTCACTCTTCCATTATATACTACATTGCAGTCTCTATATCCATAATTAGTGACAGCAATTGCTTTTAATCATCATTGAAAATATGTGATGTTTGTTTTGAAAGAATTTCAAACAGCAAACATCGATGATACATTTTCAGAACATTTTGAAAGTTCAACAGACTTCTGTTTTCTGTCAAATGAAGAAGAGAATGCCTCATGTTGAAGAACAATGTAGATGACATTATAGGGCCAATTGCAATTTCCTTTCTGAATGAATATTTCAAACTAGCTAGAGAGAAGTCTGAGCCATTGGTACATCTTTAACTAATCTTTTTAAAGTCACTCATTACAAGTCGATGAAGAAACAAAAAAAATTAAACGATTTTTGTTATAAATTTGATCTTGTAAACAGTCATATTTGGAATTAATCGGTTTTAGCATTTATCTCACTCAAAACAGTATATTCTTACTCTGAAGAGGCTCAAAACAATGCTTTTTGAATTTTTACAAAGAGATGAAAGCTAACAGAACTGCTTTAATATGAGTTCAATCACAGATACAACAAATATAAAGGGAAGTTATCAATCAATTTTGCAGCTTATAGATCAAAATGAAGATTTTGTCTCCAGTTTCACTATATCTTTTGTATTTTGAAATTTTTATCAGTCTTAAAGCATTCATTCCCTTTTATTAAAGTAATATATATATATATATATATATATATATACTATGCTATATATATTATATAATATATATATATATATATATACTATATATATATATATATATAATATATATATATAATATATATATTATATATAATATATATATATCATATATAAAATATATTATATTATATATATATATATATATAGTATATATATATATAATATATATAATTACTATATATATATACTATATATTATATATATATCATTATAATATATTATCTATATTATATATATATATATATATATATATATATATATAGCTGGTAAAATAATAATCCTTAAAATAAACTGTTGCAGATAACAACGATCGAATGCGAAGAAAGATTGATTTGTTTTCTTTCTTCAGATCCTAAAAAATTTTCACCAATATCTGAAATGGTTTTAAGAGAGATTCAGTGAGTAGCTTAAAACTCTTGTCATTATTGGAAATCTAAAGATGTTAATTAAATGATTTTATTATCTTTTATAAACAGATGATGAGTAGTATATCTTATTCTGGTTCTTCGTTTCAGTTATTTAGTAAACTAAATTGCTTTTAAAACTTTCAAGATATATAATTATTCATATTTCAAACATCAAAACATTAATTTTGAAATTTATCAGAGCTTATTTTCAAAATTTCAACATAACATTATCTTATATTATTTTTTTTTTTATTTTAAATTTTGACCAAGAATATTACAGTAGTTTATATCATCATATTTATAGTTGAATTTTCTGCACCCTTTCGTATACAAAAAGTAATAGTACTAAAAAAAATTCTTATACTACTACTACTACTACTACTACTATAAAAATAATAATAATAATAATAATAATAATAATAATAATAATAAATAATAATAATACTAATAATACTACTACTAATAATATAATAAAATAATAATAATAATAATAATAATAAAAATAATAATAATAATAATAATAATAATAATAATAATAATAATAATAATAATAATAATAATAATAATAATAATAATAATAATAATAATAATAATAATAATAAATTTTTTCAGAGATAAATATGGCCCTATTGAGCATTCAGAGAATTCCTATATATACAGATTTAATAAAGCTTTAAGAATGGGAATGATATCGTCTCTTCAAGCATGTGAAGATGCATATCCAAAGTGTTCGTATCGTCCTGAGCAAATGCTAAATTTTCCCATGCTAAAACTATGGCAATTTATAAGCTCTGTAACTGGGATGTTTTTATCAAAGCATTAAACAAATTCGATTTTTTAAACATATAAAATTTTAGTTAACCTTTTTATTCTCCTGCAATAGTAGATTTATAATTTAAAACTGAAACTAAATTATTAATTAAAACTGAAAGAAAACTGATGGTTTTGTTTTGGCCGGGAGAGTTTTTATATACATGGAGTAAATTTCACATCTCTTCTGGAGAGAGTTGATGCTATAAACCAAAAATAGTTATTAACAATACCGAACATTTTGTTATTCTGTTCATTTCTTTAGACTGACATTTGTGATCTCTCTTTCTTCTACAATAAAGTACAACAGCGGCCGTTGACCTCACGAGGGCGCTAACCTCACGTCCATTGTCCTAGCGTCCACTTTGCAGCAAATGTAAACAACTATTTTTCATTATTTTCGTACTAAAATTGTCGACTACGATCTAATTTGTTCTTTTACCTGATTTTTCGAACCATTTCTCACCTGAAAAATATTTACCCACTTCACTTTATATATATATATATATATATTAATATATATATATATATTATATGATATATATATATATACTATATATACTATTATCATATATAAATATATATATATATAATAGTGTACATAGTAATAGTAGTATATATATATATAGTTATACTATATATATATTATATATATATATATATATATTATATATATATATATATATATATTATAATATTATATATAGTATATATTATATATATATATAGCCTCCACCTCGGGGAGATATTGGATTGGTGCCGTGCGTATAAGACGTTGGATGGTTAGGGTATGGGATCGGGTGGTTTTTTATATATTATATTATATATATATATATATATATAATATATTAATATCTTATATATAGGATATTATAGTATATAGATAATATATATATATAATATATATAATATATACATATATAATATATATATATATATATATAGGTTATATATATATATATTTTATGATAATATTAATATATATATATATTATATATGTATATATATAATATATTATATAATATATATATATATATATACTTATATAGTATATAATAATAATAATATGATAAATATATATATTAATCTAATTAGAAATATATGGGCTAGCTAATTCTATACGATGATATATAAATATATCACTACTAGTAATATTATATTAACTAAATATATCTTTAATTATGATTTATATATAATAGTAATTATTATATACAATATATAAGTATATACATATATAAATAATATAATACTACTATATTATAATTAATTTAATATTATATTATATATATAAATATTATTATAATTTTATATTTTAGTATTATTATATGACTATATACTAGCCATAAGTAATATATCTTTGACACAATGAAGAACAGATATATAATAGATACCTATCTACTTATTATTATCTCTATATATATTATATATATAATAATATATATAATATATTATAGTTATATATATAATATATATATAATAATTTATAGATATATATTTCGTAGGTATATATATATATATATATATATATATATTTGGGATGTCAGTCGTGAAAATGATTTGTGAACTAAAAAGATTGTGGAGTTTTTTCGAGTGTCGCGGTCGGAAAAATGAAAGTTTCTTCACATGGTTAAAGGAGCGTCGTGGCTAGCAGACACGGTCCTATGTTTCTATTTTTACAATGGTATATACTCACTGGAATCATCGTTGGTTAAATCGATATGAGCGCTAAGCACGAAGTCTCTCTGGAGGCTCTGGGAGGCAGACGCGTTGTTGCATGTCTAATATGGAAGAAATGCTAGTTCTACTGAAAAGGCGAACAAACCCTACCGTACGAGTTTGTTTAACTCGAGGAAGCTAGCGTCGGAAGCCATTGCGAACGAGGAATGGTGTTTCATCTAAAGATGTATAAAATGGTTAAAGGAGTTAATCGAGCGACAGAAGGAAAATAGATGCCTGAACTAAACACTGACAGCAGCGTATATTAATAAGTTGGTATATAAAATTATATATATATTTAAATATCTATATATATATATATATATATATAAATTATATATATAATATATATTTATATATATATATATATATATTATATATAGCAAATATAGAATAAATATATATTAATTAATTATATATATAGTATATATATATATAGTACATATATTTTATATTATATATATATATTAAGCTATATATATAATAAAATATAACGTACTCGTATGATGGGCGAAGGCGAATCCGGCAACTTTTGGATTCGAATCCGAATCCATGTGTGTGTGAAAATGTTCGAATCCGAATCCAGCACTTTGGATTCGAATTCCGAATCCGAATCCATGTAAAAAGCTTGAATATCCGAATCCGAATCAGAATCCAGCATTCGAATCCTTCCAAATGATTTTACTATTACATAGATTTTTGTATTCCGCGGTATAAAATGGGGTATGTTCTTATGTAATTTACCGTTGCTAATGTCCGAAAATGCAATGCAGTTTTGGCTAGGACCCTCAGATTTTGAGAATATTTGTAATTTTTAATAATTGACTGAAGAATATTTTTACGCATAATAATGGTAAAATATTTGTGTTATAATAACAAAGATTATATTGAAAAGTAATTTTATCATGAATGAAGGCATCCGTGGAAACCAGTGGCACTCAGACGAGAAGTTTTTTCAAAAAACACAGGGAATCGAGCAATTCATAGCTGCTTCCGCATGTGCCAGCACAGGTGTCGCTTTGGGTAAAGTGGGCACTCGGCCGACTTAAAATCTGCGTTGAGCAGCTACACCGCATTACTGTTTGAAGCTATCTAATCGTGATAACGGCGTGTTAATTCACATACACCATACTAGAGTTTGTTTTTCGTTAAGTGTATTATCATACAATCGTCGCTTTTTATTTTGATTGTGCAGTAATGGCAAAACAACGTAGTCAAGTGTGTAAAATTCACCTGAGTTCGTTTTGTTACATCTGTGGTTGAGTACACTGAACTCACAGAAAAGAACTACGACTCCTATGATAAAATATGCTTTTGAACATTATTTTGGTTGCAAGAATAAGCGGACCAGGATAAAAACTTGGCTCCCACATTTGTTGTGGATAACATGATGCTGTATTACTTAGGTGTTGGTTAAATGGAGAGAACAGATGCATGCCTTTTGCAGTTTCTATGGTTTGGAGAGTTCAAGTAGATCATGTAAGTGATTGCTACTTTTGTATGACAAATGTATCGGGTATTCTCAAAAGCAAACGAAAAAAATAGCGTACCAAATGTAACTCTGCAAGAAAGGCAGTACCACACTAAGAAACTTTGCCTGTTTCCAAACCACCAGAGAAACCGTAGGACATATTGAGGAAATGCAAGTGGACGATACAACTGATGTAGACTACGAACCGGACACATTTCAAGATGAACCTCACATGATCAGTCAACCGGAGTTGAATGATCTTGCTAGAGACTTGGGTCTTTCTAAAAAAAATCTGAATTGCTTGCTTCTCGTTTACAAGGCTGGAATTTTTTGGCTTCAGGTACTCATGTTACCTATTTTCGTGATCGTCATAAGAACTTCCTGCAATATTTTAAAATGACTGAATCACTTAGTTACTGCAGCAATATTGATGGATTGATGCAAGCCCTTGGACACGAACACAAGTCAGAAGAGTGGAGACTGTTTGTTGATGCATCAGTCTTAAGTTTAAAGGCTGTAATACTACACACTATGATAACAATCACCCATACTATTACACATTCGCACATGCGTAGCACATAGAAGAATCATATGAAAGCATGGATTTTCTTTTGGATAACATTCAGTAAGGAAATACAAGTTGAAAATTTGCGGTGATTTTAAAGTTAGTTGGATCTTACTGTAGGCTTGCAACTGGTTCATAATACCAAGTATCATCATGCTTCTGTGCTGAATGGGACAAGCCGGAATAAGGATGTACATTACAAACAAGGTTGGCCACCTCGTGAACATTTCATCACCGGGGAAAAAATTATTAAAAGCAAACAGCTAGTTGATCCTAAGGATGTACTTTTACCTCCTCTTCACATAAAACTTGACTTATCAAGAATTTTATTAAAAGTATGGACAAAGAAGGCAAAGGATTCAAATACATTGTGCAGAAATTCCTTCGAATTAGTGATTCTAAAATTAAGGAAGAGGATTGTTGCTGGTCCTCAAATTCGAGATCTGCTGAAAGATGAAAAATTTGCTGAATGTCTCAACAGAACAGAATTAGCTGCCTGGTCTGCATTCCAAGATGTAGTCAAAAACTTTCTTGGGTCTACAGAAGCCCACATTACAAGACCATGGTTGACACTTTACTGTCAGGGCATATCACTACAAGCTCAAGCCTGTAAAATGTCCTTAAAATCCGACTTTCTTCACTCTCACTTCACTGACTCTTCACCTGATATATATTTAAGGACAGCCCGTACAAGCGAGATGAATCACGGGGAGGAGGTTTCATCAAGAACATTAGCGAAAGATGGGAAGAACAAGACGAATATCAAGAGCTAAGATGGAATCACGACTATGCCTGGACCGGACTACTGTTGGGGCTCATAGGGAATCACCGCAGGACATTTACAAACGTAAATCAAGAGCTGTTGCGTTTTACATAAAATATTTGTGAGTAAAATTTAAAAAATGATAAAATTTATTATTATGTAATAAAATAATTGATAAAGTCAATTAGTTTACAATAAATACAATCTGAAGTGATATCAAAATACAATGAGTGTTTTGTTAATTGAATTCTTTACTCAAATTAAATAAATTCCCATAAACAGTTCTTAATAAATCATTTGGTCAATATCCTACATATACCACAACATGATACAGAGCTAATATAATTGTAATAATTGTAAAAAATAACCGGTAAAAGTGGCATCTGTTACATAATCGTATAATATACAAATATATTTCATTGAATGATTACTTACATGAACACATGTACTGATTTAAAAAAAAGATTAAGAGGGCACGTAAATTTTTGCATTCAATTAAACAAAGTTTTTAGTATATAAATAATAAAAACAGGCAATAACTTAATAAATTGCAAATAATCTCGCAATATGTCGGCTTCCGACGAGAAAACACTATAAAGTATAGATTTACGGAATCAGCATATAAAATAACTAAAAAGTAGTGTTTCGCAACTCTACAGAAATGAAGGTTATTTTATGATAGATTAATGTGATTTACTATCACATCAAAATAAATTAAACCAAACCATTGGCGTATAAAACTTTGGCTGAAATAAAAAAAAACTTAACTTAATACATAGTGTATTTCCAAGACCGGCGTTTTCGGGTTTATTTATATTGAACAAAACTGAACAAAGATACAATCAATCTTGATTAAGATATATGAAGTAGTCATATACTATTACTAACGTAATTGAAAACAATTAATATTTAGGATTTCTATAAAAGAGTAATATAATTGGCTGTAAGAAGTAACATAAGCTGCTGTGAATTTTCATTACATGCCATAGCATTACTATTTTGACAGTAATATCTTCCGCTAGCATACTAACTCAAAAGTATTCGATAGCATTTGGGTGGCTGCCAAAGCTGAATAAAATCATCAACGGGAGGCATACCCGTTAGAATATCCTATTCGTATAACGCAGAATACATCAAAACAATTGCAAAACTAATAACAATAAATATTTGAGCAATTTTTTTGAAAGGACCATTATTCTGCGGACCTATGACCTGACACTTATAAGAGGTAATATATGGCATCCTGCAGAAGAGAATTTCTGAAGATCCATGATTAAAATGCAGACATAGAAAGTGGCGATGTGTAGACGTTGAATAGACAGACACTTATACAGGACAGAAGGAATACCGCTGGACGTCTCGCGATGATTCAAATGAAAATTTGTCAATTGTGTGGCAATTACAGTAAAAAAACAAAAAACATGATTATTGCAGATGCCAAAATATTGGTGTCTATTCCATAATTACAGGCGATGAAAACCTAGTGGATTTATCAAGGCAATGAACAATTATCTTTAGATTAAGGTTTTTGACCTTGAAAAAATGATGTTGAGAAGAATTTCTGGGGTTTTGAAGCTCTTGAAGGGATGGATGGTAAAAACCCATTGCCAAAACAATTGATTCGTTTTAGAAAAGAAGGTTTGGATCTGAGTCTATGGGTTGGATGGTTGAGCACCAGTGGCGGCTCGTGTAAACTTGGCATGGAGGGGCTGTAGGTTTTATATATATATATATATATATATATAATTATATATATAAATATAATATATATATATATATATTATATATATATATATATATAATATATATATATATATATATATATATATATATATATATTATATATACAGACAATTTAATTAAAATAATTTTTATAATTTATTTGTAGTGTATGCATAAATTACAACTTTTTTTTTTTTAATATCGATTGCATGCATTGAAACACATTCTGTAATTCAAAAGACTTGATACGTGCTCTTAGATGGAAAATCATTATAAAATCAATTATCTTTTATAAAATAATCAATATCTGATAGGATTATCCTCAAACGGACTATTACCTTAATTTTTTATATTTATGTGTAAAATGTGTGCAATAAATTATAGACTTTTTTTTTTTTTCTAATACTTTTTCTGTTGATTATCACATTCGGTAAAGCAAAAACCTAAAAATAAAATTGTATTGTAGAAGTGTCAAATTTAGAAACAAATACGAAAAAAACGTCATTGCCTGCTTTGCTAGGATTTGGTCCCTCTCTCTCTCTCCTCTCTCTCCTCTCTCTCTTCTCCTCTCTCTCTCTCTCTTTCTTCTCGTCTCTCTTTCTCTCTCTATCTCTCGCCTATACTATATATATATATATATATATATATATATATATATTATATATATATATATATATATATATATATATATATATATTATATATAATATATATATATATATATTATATAATATATATATATATATATATAAATTATATAATATATATATAGTATATAATATTAAATATATATATATATAATATAGTATAAAATTATATATATATATATTTATAATATAGGTATATATATATATATATATATACAGTATAATATATATATATATATATAATATATATATATATAATATATATAATATATATATACACTATATATATATATATATATATATATATTATAGTATATATATATATATATATATATATATATATATATATCTATATATATATATATATATAATAATCATATATATATAATATATATAATATATATTATATATATATATTATATATAATATCACACGGGTAATTATTTTTGCATATATTTTCAACTATGTTATTTCTCGCACAAAATAAATAAACAAAGCTCTTCCCCCGTAAAATGCGAATAAACTGAATTTAGTGTCTCTGACTCTCTATATACAAGTAAGAAGAAGGACGGACATTAATGGACATAATCTAAGCAACTGCTGTAAAATTGAACCTTAATTTTAATATGAGAAGAAACTATCCAAGTTGCTAAGGAATAAAGAAGCCAAACTGGCAACATTACAAAAAGTACTATAGGAATTTTAAATTCTTTATTTTCGTATGTTGCTATAATTGTCTTTTTTTAAGGTCTTAGATATTTGGCTTATTTTAGGGCCGCAAAAGTAGAGCCCATTTTATTTCCCTGAATGTATTGAGATAAATATCCTACGCACAATTTGCAGTTGGAAAAAGGATTCTTTGTAATTTTCTTAATTGATTCTAATAGTTTTTAATGTACTAAATTGTTAAAAAAACAAATTCAGATCACTTTACTTTGACAAAAATTTCAAATTTCTATCAAACATCCTATGCCGTGGCATTTTTATTTGGAGGGGCTGGCAGCCAATAGCCCAATAAAGACGAGCCACCCACTGTGTACAGACGACTTCGCAGCAATGGCAGGGAAAGAACATGGGAAAGTTCAAAAAGAATTGAGGGAAAAATGTAGAGAAACGGATTATAATTTCACTTTGTAAGCCAATGGGCTTAAATTTGGGTCCAATATAATGACCTAAACATTATTCCGGAATATTCGAAATACTATCTGCCACATATAAAACACAGAACTTTTTCAAGAGGCTCCAACCTGAATAAGAAAATACAATTTCCGAACGTTGCCTAAACTTTGTGAAACCCGTTGGACTCAAAAAATATCATAGTATTGCTTATTTTCATACAAATATTGATAAAAATAACGTTGAAAGGTTAGAAATTGTCCAAGAAATCCAACAATCAAAACAAGAAAAACAGATTTTCTATTATACTGTTCGGCACAAGATCCAATTTCATTATACCTGTTTTTCCGTAATACTAAATATTTGCATTATTGAACGCAGTGGCTAACATTATCAAAAAAAATACTGACCTTATGCAGTGCTCTGATCAAGTCCAAAGAATTTGAAAGCTGTAAGAAGACCACCTGAAAACTGCTGATCAGATAATCTGATCTTGCTCTTTGATCCGCCAAAGTTATTACTTGCCTGAGTTATTAGTAGAAATTGCACCATCTAGAAAAGTACAATCCCAACAACATAAAGCAAATTATCCTGCTGAAACTTCTGCTGAATATTGAAAACGTTCTGGTACTGTGTCTTATCTGACTCACTTTACCATCCTTCTTTAGAGACTAGGCTTTTCAGAAAAAAAACGTCCCAGCATTTCATCTTTTCATTTGCAATCCGTTTCTTATGTTAAGCGTGAGAAAGCAAAACGCTTTTCAGAGTTTTATAATCTTGATATCAACAAAATTCATACTGGAACTGACATGGTATATCTTGTGGCTGGATAAAAAAATGGAAAACCAAAGTTGAAAGCGACTTGAACCAGGGTTGTGGAGTCGCGGAGTCGCGGAGTCGCGGAGTCGCAGAGTCGGTAGTTTTGAAGAGAGTGGAGTCGGAGTTGGAGTCGGCAATTTTGAAAAGGGTGGAGTCGGAGTCCGGAAAGTCGGTAATTTTTGAAGAAGGGTGGAGTCGAGTCGTTAATTTTCAAGAGGTCGGAGTCGGAGTTGGTAACTTTCAAAATAGTAGAGTTGGAGTCAGAAAATTTTGAGCTGACAAAGTTATGAATTGTGACTCTGTGAGTGACTTCAATCGCTTCATACAAGCTCACTCACTTGCGACTTCCACATCACAAAATGCAGTTGCAAACTTCGAAGTTATTTTTAACCTGCACCTTATGTTTCAATTTGGAATATATTCTAATGAATTCAACCCTCAACCTTATACCATCTATATTTAAGATGCTGTAGAAATAAAAAACTCCAAGGTACGAAGAAAAATTTCTCTCATTGACAATGGTATTCTACTAAGCTGTCGTTTTTATAATTTAATTCCTTTCCTACAGGTAAGCTTTAAATGAAGATCAACGACAATAAAGCTAAATTCTATCACTTTGCAACATGCCATTTGTATCAAAAGTTGGCTAAGAAGTTCAAGAAGAAAGAAAAGATACAACTGACATATTGTAAGGATGAAACTACAACTATCCCCATTACTACCTTCTCAATTCATTTTTCAGAAAGCTCAGAAGATGAGTATGAAAAGCTTCTATATATTAAAGAGTTTATTCGAAAGCTTCGACTGGTTCAAGAAAAAAGGTCAAGGTTCTTCCTCATCCTTGTACACAATGTTCCATAACTTTAAAAAATTTATCTGCTGCTCTGAAAAAAGTTGAAAAAATTCATATAACCTTAGAAGCTTAAATTAGAAGAGGCCATGATAAGCATCCAGACATTGGTACAAGAAGGAGCTCCAATGGCTGCTCCTGATCTCCCTCCAAAGCAAGATGCGTAAAACGGCTGATCCAGATCTAGAAAGTAGATAGAGGACCTAAGAAGGAAAAAGAATTAAAAGTGCTTGATCAGAAAACAAACCAAAATCTTTCAATTGCTCTTCGTTGAGTAGATTACAACTACATGTAAGTTCATGTAGCAGCTTATAGATATATATATATATTATATATTATATATAAGTATATATATTATATATATAGATATATATTATACTTATATATATATATATATATCATATATATTATTATAAGTATATATATATTATATACTATATATATATATATAGGCCAAATTGTTGAGTTATCAAAATTTTTGGAAATGGGCTTAAGTCTCTTAATTAGTATTTAATTAGTAAATAAAAATAATAGTTAATCAAAGCAAATTAAGAGTTTATATATTTTATTAAATGGAAATGAAAAGGACATTTATAGTTATAGATATCAGTAAGTTTAAGGGTGGCTGTTCATGGTTCCATTATTAAAGAATCTTATATTTATATATATATATATATATATATATATATATATATATATATATATATATATAGCTAGAGTAGATTAGATCAGACATGCATACTCCTTCTGTCCCATAAGTAAGTTTACTGAATATCCATGAACGACTGAATAATGTAGCTCCTCCGTGAAGTATACGAGTGGGTAGCTAGTTTGTACCTTTAGGCTACATATCCATACTAGTTTTAACCAGATTTAATAAAGTCAGTCTTGCCTCAGTCTGTTTATGTTGGGCGTTTGTTCTAACCTCATTGACGTATATTGCCTACATCTTTTTGTGTATGGGAGTGTTTTTTATCCTCGTTACGTTTTTGCGATGCAGCTAAATATTGAACAGCGGTACACTTATCAATTCTTTGTGAAACGTAACAAGTCTACCACTGAGACATTTGCTTCTTTAACGAAAGCTTTAATGGGATGCCAACTGCTATCGAGAAACTAATTTGTTTTAAAGGGGCACAAAAGCTTTCAAAAGATTCCCAGAGAAAATGTTGAAGACGACGCTCGTTTTGTGGAAGACCAAATCCCTCGTTACAAACGATGAAAATTGTGGAAGTTGTTAAGAGCTATATGGAGGGAGACCGCCGGTTCAGTGTCAGAGTGATCGCAGAAGAACTGTTTGGATATAACAAATGGCGTTCATAGAATTTCACGAACCATTCTGCACATGCAAAAAATTTGTGCAAAACTAGTGCCAAGACTTGTTTTGGAGCAGAAAGCGAACAGGGTAAAAATTTGGCAAGATTTACTTGAAAGACTTGAAATGGACCACAATTTTTTGGATAAAGTTATAACAGCGATGAAATCATAGGTTTTTGAGTACGATCCTAAAACCAAACGGCAAAGTGCGGAAAGGGCACACAAGAAAATTCTCTCGTCGCGAAGAAGCACATATGAACAGAGCCCAAGGTGAAAATCATGTTATTGTTTTTTTGACACTGTGGTAATTAGTTGCAGCAAGGATACGTACCTTCAAGACAACAGAAACAGTTTTTGTCTTTTGTCTTTTTGTCCTTGGAACGACTTCGAAAACGACTTCCAGCGAATCAGAACAGATCATTGCAGACGATTGGGTCTGCACGCACGATAACGCGCTCATCTCCCACTGAGACTCCTCAATATATAGAATTTCTGGCAAAAAAAAAACATGCAAGTACTTCCACATCCTCCATACAGCCCAGATCTAGCTCCGTGCGATTTCTACCTCTTCCCTAAGTTGTAAATGAAATCTGAAGGGTCATCATTTTGGGAAGATGGAAAACATAAAAAAATACTGTAACACGAGAACTAAACACACTTCAGGAATATGACTTCCGGTACTGCTAGGAACAATGGAAGAAACATTGGAACCGCTGTGTAATCTCGCAAGGGTCATGGTCATACTTCGAATGAGATAACTTGTAATTTCAGGTAAGTTTCCAATACATAATTAAATACACATCAGTACACTTACTTTTCTGAACATAATATATATATATATATATTCTTTATTTATTTATTTATACTAAACACCAGTGTCTCCGCATAATTGCACGGGTGTGTCAAATCGCATAATAGCATATGTAATAATGGGCGATTGTTCATGGGGGAAGTATATAATGTCAAAGGGGGTTCCAGCGCAACAAGCCATGCGAAGATAGCTCCTCATATTGACAACTGCGTCGAAACATCCCATCTCACAAGTAGAGGACAAAATTAATTTATAGCGTAGGCTTCTTTATTTGTAATTCCAAATGTGTTTTTATTCATTTTTGTTAAAAGACCTGAATGATACAATTGTTTTTGGCTGCCTCACTTAAACAATTACAGACAACATTTTACATATTTACATAAACATTAATAAATGAATAAAAGAATTAAAAATTTTGTTGCTCCGCCTCAGTTCGCTAAAAATGTTAATTTTTGTTTTATAATACTATTTGATTTTCATTTAAATTTTGATTCAATAAATTAAAATATGTTATGAAGATTTTGATTAATTTTGTTAACTACCACTTAATAATAATCTGGTCTTAACATCTTCCCTCACACAGAAATCCTTCTAGAACTTTATGGAAGCTTTTTATTGAAGTTTTTTAGCCTTCTTCTATCCTACTCTAGATCTTCTCATTTCTTCTTTTCCTTTTCCCCCTGTTTTTATTGCGTCCAACTCCAACGACATAAAAATATATACGTATATATTAATATATATATTATATATATATATATATATATATATATATATAGTATATTATATATATATAAATTATAATATTTATTTATTATATAATATATAATATATATATATATATATATATATATAATTATCCCTACATATTACATTTAAATCAGGGTGTTTATTGTAAGTTTATAGACTTACGCAAGATGAAAGATAAACACACGCTGCTACCTTCTATAAGCGATCAATGATGCGGAATCTAATACCTAAATATTAATATATGATCTAGATAACACTTTTAGAGTTGCCAAGACAAGATAAGCTGGCACCAAAATATTGAATTAATAGTAATAATAAGTGCAAAGGATTCTACATTACGGTAACTATCAGAATAGAATAATTTTTAACTACGATATGAATGGGGATTGCTTGAGTCTGTGACCAAAAAAAAGATCTTATAGATGTGAGTATCAGATATCTAAATCTGAAAGTAGCATATAGACTGTTGGAGAACCAAGGAGTACAAGCTGAAATCAGATGTTAGGTTAATTATACTTATATCAAATTCTTGTCGACATATGGTTCTTTAAATCATCTATATCAGACAGTAAAAATTATCGTTCTGATAATAAAGTAGCTGATAATGTATCTATTTAGCTCAGTATTAGGTATTGCGTCTCAAGTTTTGCCGACTCTATTTATCGAAAACTTGC
>JABUQX010049998.1:0-2500 GCA_015478945.1 Trachelipus rathkii
AATATATATATTATAATAATATATATATATATATATTTATATATATATAATATTTATTATATATATTATATTTATATATATATTTATATATATATATATATAATATATTATATGATATATATATATATATATATATATATATATATATATATATATATATATTATATATTATATTAATATATATATATATATTATTATATATATTATTATATATATATATATATATAATATATATATATATATATGATTATCCCACTTTCTGCACTTTTTTAGCTTTTATATCTACTCTTCATTCCTTTTCAAACGTTTATTTGCCTACACACAACTCACATAATTAATATGAATTTTAGCGTCATGAGTGAGGAAAAAAAATATATAATAATATAGCAGGCTTAAAATAAATCTCGTATATTAAAAAAAGTTTAAAAGAGTTAGAAATTATTAAAAAATGAGGCTTGCATTCTAATTAGGTTTACGAATGGGTCCCCAAAAGAAAAGTTTTCAATCCCTGTTTGGACTTTCAAAAAAAGGGGGATAAGAAAAAGCATTCGGCTTATTACCCGAAAGGAATAATTTATAACTTACTAAGCTTTACTTCCTTTCTATTTCATTTTGCTCTGGATATATATGTTGTGATTAGGTTGTCTGAGTGCTTATATTATATTATATATAATATAAATATATATATTAATATATATATATATATATATATATATATATTTATATATTAATTATATATTATATATATATTATATATATATATAATAAATATATATAATATATATATAATATATATATATAGTATATATATATATCAGTGCGATCCGGATCCGAATCCGGATTCGGATTTCGAATCCGGATTCAGCGTCTCGAATCCGGATCGGGCTCGAATCCAATCCGAAGGTGCTGGATTCGGATTCGGATTCGGATTCGAACCTTTCCACACACACGGATTCGGATTCGGATTCGAATCCAAAGGTGCTGGATTCGGATTCGGATTCGGATTCGAACATTTTTACACATACGGATTCGGATTCGGAGCTCGATTCCGAATCCGGATTCGAATCCGAGTCTATTTCTTGTTTCAACAGGATGTCAAAAAAATCATCAAAAATAATAATAATAAAAAAACGAAAATTTAGAATAAAATTGTATCACCATTTAGGAGCCAATCACAGGAGTGCTGTAAGAGCCAATCAAGATGCATATTTCTATTATTATTGGCTAATCATAACGCCATAGGAGAAATAGAGTTACTCCTGAAACATTGGAAAAGCTAATAATTTATAGAGAACATGTTAATAAGGACAGGGTCCAATATTGGGCTCTTGCTACTCCCAATTTTCACACACCCCCTAAAAATGGACATAAAATTCGGAATTATCAGTCGATTTTGACGCTATAAACACCAAACTGTAGCTTATTTGCCTCTAAACGTTGTTCTTCTTGGTTTTTTCTGTGTCTGTACTCTGTAGTCAATCTTTCAGAATTTTCAATTTTCTCAAAACCCATGTTTTTTACATATTTTTTCGTATCAACTACCAGGATTTTCGAAATGACTTCAAACTTAAGATATGCATGGATGGGTCCGTTACCTACAAAAGTCATTTGAAATACCCTTTTTTCGTTTTTTTGAGTTTTGTGCTCAGCGTGGTCCAATTAAACCAACTTTTCTTGGATTTTAAAATAAAAATTGCGATAACTTTTTTCCTGTTCGGCGAAGTGAATGAAATTTTCGGGCATATGTAGTCAAGAGAGATGCACATGTTTTACTTAGATAATTTCTTCACTGTATATACATTAGTTTTGGATTTATTCATGGAACAAATTTTCAAAAACACATTTTTGAAAATTTTTAAAAAATTTTCTTTTGAGTATACAAAAAATTTATCTAAGTAAAAAAGATGCATCTCGCCCGATTATACAAACCCTGAAAATTTGATGTTGATCGGATGAGTAGGAAAAAAAAATATCAATTTTTCACTTTTCAAAAAATTCAAATGTTTGAAAAAGTGAAATATTGAGATACTTTTTTTTCTACTTGTCCGATCAACATAAAATTTTCAGGGCTTGTATAGTCGGGCAAGATGCATCTTTTTTCTTAGATAACTTTTTTGTATATTCAAAAGAAAATGTTTTAAAAATTTCCAAAAAAATTTTTTTTTTGAAAATTTGTTCCAAGTACAAATCCAAAACTAATACATATACAAAGAAATTATCTAAGTAAAAAATGTGCATCTCTCCCGATACATTATGCCTCTGAAAATTTCATCCACTTCGTCTGAACATGAAAAGAAATTTCATTTTAAAATAAAAAAAAAAAGTGAATTTTGAAATTGGACAACGCTTGGACTTTTGTAGGTAATGAACTCATCTATGCATATTTCAAGTTTGAAGTCATTTCGAAAAAAATTCTAGGAGTTGATACGAAAAATATCAAAAACATGGGTTTTGAAAAATTGAACATTCTGAAAGAATGACTACAGACATAGAAAAGCAC
>JABUQX010049998.1:27500-45000 GCA_015478945.1 Trachelipus rathkii
TGTTTGTCATGTGTTGCGCCTGCATTTTATGTCTTTACGGTACTTTACCGTATAGCATTTGAGGTTAATTCGTTGAAAAGTGGTATATCTTTTTATTCTCAAAAGCAAGCGAAAAAAAAATAGTTGAAACAAAAAAATATGTTACTGTAACTCTGTAAGCGCTAAGCTGAGTCAGAGTCGAAATTTTGAATTTGACTACTGCTGGAGTCGGAGTCGAAAATTTTTGTTTGAGTGAAGTCAGAGTCGGAGTCGGAGTCGAAAATTTTTGTTTAAGTGGAGTCGGAGTCGGAGTCGGAGTCGGAGTCGGAGTCGAAAATCCAAAATTGAATTTAAGGAGTCGGAGTCGGAGTCGAACAATTTATTTTACGACTCCGCAGCCCTGGTAAAAACTACTTCAGTCATATACCATTTATTTACAAACTCAACAGTATTAAAACTTTAATTCTTAGAGCCTATCTCTTATCTTCCAATTTCGCTGCAGTTCATAAGGAATTCGATTTCTTAACAAAAAATTTCAACTCAAATTTATACCCTGTTAGCTTATTTAATACATAACACAACAAATAATTTCTCAACACAATTTTTGAACCTAAAAACATAGTCTTAACAGCTGAAAAGAAACTTTTATACATTAAATTTCCATATTATGGTATTCTAAGTCAGAAATTAAAAAAGAAGAACGTTCAATAATTTTAAATAAACCCAACCTGATTTTAACGTATAATACAATCCACAGTCTTAAACCACTAGGACAAACTGCCGGACATCCTGCTCTCTCTCGTTGTTTATAAATTTGAATTTGATAGCTGCACAGCTATCTATGTTGATAGCACTGTGCGCTAACTCATTGTTCGAACGAGTGAGCATCTGAAAATATCACCGCGCACAGGCCAAAATAGCACTAATCCTCCCAGCTCAAACATCAGGGAACACGAAGATAAAAAACACCATCAGTTTTCGGCCTCAAATTTTAAATGACCCAAACCATTCAATAAACAGACTTGCGTATTGTAGAATCATTCCTTAATCAAAACACTCAGTCCATCGCTTAACACAGACAATAGCGCATCAAAAACACTAATAATCTAGTTACTTATTACACTAATGGGAAATCTTTGTTATGGTAAGCACCGTATGCAGGTTGGTTTTTCCTGTTTTATAAAAGTAATTATTAAATATTATAAACTAGATTATATATGTATAAATTATGTTTTTTATTATATATATAATATATTTATATATATATATATATATATATATATATATATATATATATATATATATATATATATATATATATATATATATATATATATATGTTAAATATTGCATAATAATCGCAATTATATAAGATGTTAAAGAAAGAACATATAATGAGAAGGTAAAGAATTAACTGCCTTCTCTGGGATTGAACCACCGCATGTTGCGCGTGAGGACAATATGCCCGGTGCTATATGATTGAGCCATCCTCCAACCCAAAAAAGTTGGATTCAAGAACAATTATAAAGCAACTGAGTTCTCGTAATATATATATATATATATATATATATATATATATATATATATATATATATATATATATATATATATATATATATATATATATATATGGTGTTATGTTATATATTGTGTTGTATGTGTTATATATTATTACTTATCTATATTTTATTATATTATTATATATCTATATTTTTTATTTTATTATATCTATATTATTATATTATATATTATATATATCCTTATATATATATATATTATTATTATTATATTATTATTATGGTTATTATTATTTATTATTATTAATATATTGTTTCCATGTAATATATATTGTGTTTTTTATATATCGTTATATATATATATATATATTGTTTGTGTAATATATATTGTATTTTTTGTGCTTTATTCTTTATATCGTTATATATCGTTATATATATATATATATATATATATATATATATATATATATATTATTATATATATTTACACTTATATATGTATATGTATATGTATATATATATATAAATATAGTTAACAAGAAGAAGATAAATAAATATATATATATATATATATATATATATATATATATATATATATATATATATAGTATTCACTGAATTAAAAAGTTTTACAAACGAAATTAATTCAAGATATTATTTAATGAGTGCAAAATGCAAAACATCAAAATCTCAAAAAGTAATATCTAATTGGTGTTTTTCGTATATCATTATAATTAATGTGTAAAATATACAGGCAAACAATGAGTTTGCAAGTTTAAGTGCAACTGCAATTTAAGGTTGTATAAATTTATATAAGTACAATTTAATTTTAATGTCAAAACAGTGGGAGAATAACTCAGTTTGCGTCTAAATTATGACGTAAATATATAGGAAATAAATTTCATGGTGTAAAGAGAATGCTGATTGCTTAAATTTAGCAAACAAATCTTTTAAGCTGAGAAACTTTTGACAAAGAAATAATAATTCTAGTATAAATTTAAAACGTCAAGAGTTAAGTTCAACCAGTGAATAGAATAAAAATGTCGCAGATAACTTACTGAAAACCTATTCTAAAACCGACTGAGAGGCAAAGAAAAAGATGCATAAATAGAACGATGGCAACATTTAGAAGTTAATGTAGAAATTACAAGGATAGAAACTAGGATATTTGGAAAGGTTAACAATCTACTGAATTGGTTATATTTGACTATCAAGAATATGAAGAGAAGGAGACTGTACTATGGAACTTTGTGCAATTTGAGGGCGAATACACAAGGAATTTCATTAGTTCATGGGGACCTCCTTTGAGGTTAGGATCATCAAACTTGACAAAATTGGAAGTTACTGAACAAGGAATAAAAGGACAAATTATTTTTCAATTTAATGCTGAATAACTGGAGAAATAAATATGAAACAATATATTAGCCTTTGATTGTTAAGACCCTAAACCATTGGGCATAGGGTATACAATTTTACAAATGTGAAACAAATGAAAAAGCAACATCGCTATACTTATGAAGAATGAATAATACAGCAAAGGCGGTTATTTGATAATTGAAGATTAGACAAAAGGAACGGTAACTCTATTTCGGAGAGCTTAAACACCGTTTCCAATGAAAATGAAAGGTGCAATATATATATATATATATATATATATATATATATATATATATATATAATATAATATATATATAATAATTATATATATATATATATATATTATGATATATATATATACTATATATATATATATATATATATTATATATATAATAATATATATATAAATATATGTATATAATATATCAAGTCACTAACTCCGTGACTTTACTTGAGTGCGATGCTAAGAACGAAGTCATCTCACGCCATTAGAAACTGCGTCAATGTAAATGATTTAGTGATCGCGGTTGTCTTGTGAATCGTGATATTGTATTATATATTTTATTTTATATCATTTTCTTTCATTCAACATAGTTAGCATGGGGTTATTAAAATTTTTTTATTTTATTTTAGTGATGATTTTCCACTCGATTTATGATATTTAATATTGACGCCTTGGTCAATAGTCATACGGCTTTCTGTTGCCACCCAAATTCCTCATCCCTTATAATTCCATTTTATTGGTAGTGACCAAATATTTATTGATGGCTTCATAAATTATATCTATAGGCTAGCTCTAAAAATGACATATAATGTTCATTCATTCTTTTAACAGAAAATAATCCACTTTCAATGGTATTCTACCTGGTTTGTTAATTGTGCGGATGCGAGGTAGTAATTTAGTATATATATTGTTTGGTGGGAATGGATCGTAGAAGTTGATTGTTTATTTTGGCGCCATGGGTGTTTATGATAGTTCGCTATTCAGGGGTGCTCCCTTTCTCTTTGCTTCTGTTAGATGTGCTGTTTGCCCTTCAAGGTGTCAATATTGTGGGTTATGTTTGCTATGGTTATGATATTACGGTTGGGCTTTTAATATTTGTAGAGTATTTTTAAGATATGTATTTGCTGAGTTGTTTTGGTTGTGATATTGTAAGTGTAGAGTTATGTGCGGTGATTTCAGATATGATTGTGTTTGTTGTGAGAGAATGAGTGTTATAAGTAAGTTAGGGAAGTTTAAAACTATCTAATATCGTATTAGTTTTGTGAGTTAGACCGTTGGGCTATGGAAGTGCCTTGTGTGTCTACAGACGAAATATAGCCTTAAAACTTGGCGAACCTACATAGCTTTTTTTCTTTTGTCAGCTGATCTTATAGGCTTTTTTAGTCTCCGACTAAGCTTGCCATCGTCTCTGAGCTAGAAATTAAATTTTTTTTTTTTTTTTCGTGCAATAGTTGTAACTGCATCGTCGTTCCGACGGTTCGCTTCATTGACGACCCCGCACCTTAATATTACTTTATTTATAAATTAATATTCAAAGAAAGTAGAAAACTACGTATTTCTACCAACGAATGCAATTCTTAAAAATTGCCATCAAAATTTTCATTCCAAAATAAAAACTCCTCTAAAAATAGAAGTCGTTGTAATTGCAATTTATTACTCTAAAAGTTGTGTATGTATAAATTATTATATATACATGATTTACTAATGGTTTCTACTGACTACATGGAATGAGAGAGAGTTGCTGTAGGAAATTCCATTCGCGAAAGTAACTACCCAGACTACGTCATCATTACTACCATGAAGACCGCCAATTTGAAATCATAAGGCCACTCCTTTCCTTCGGGAAGATCGCTACTACTAATACCGCTATTACAAGAGGCGGGACAAAGAGTCTCCAAGTCAGGACCCCCTTGACTAGAAAATATAAGTAGAGTCATCTCAAGAGAAGTGACTCCTCCTACTACTTTATTAAATTATTATTGTCATTATTAAATAATAATAATAATAATAATAATAATAATAATAATAATAATAATAATAATAATAATAATAATAATAATAATAATAATAAAGTAATAATAATAATAATAATAATAATAATAATAATAATAATAAATTGTTATTATTTATTATAATACTAAACGGAGTTCAATGTATCCACAAGAAAACGCAAACGCTTGCGATGTCATTTTCTGCTGATGGACAGCAGAATTGAGATACAAGGTTGAAAAAAATACCACTTTGTTACTTGTTACATTTTTACTCTTATAGCCGTGATATTTTTACTCTTTTTTTCTTTATATTATATTGTCTATATGTATATATATATATTATATATATATATATATATATATATATATATATATAATATATATATATATATATATTATATATATTATATAATTATATATTATATATATATAGGTTAGTATATAATATATATTTTAGTAAAAATATTTGTCTAATGTATGGGTATTATTATACTTATATATTGATTAATATATATATATATTATATATAATATATATTGGTATTAGATATAGTAGGGTAGTGATTATATATTAGTATACTTTATGTATATATATATATATATGTAGATATATTATATATATATATATATGTAATGCAATGCTATTGATTTTCCAATATACTTCATGTTATATATGTTATGATATCATCGCAATATTTGATTATAGTATTAATTATTATAGTATGAGGCTGTAGTATAAATATGAATATTTATATCAAGATGAAAGTTTTTTCTCTTTTTTTTTTTTTCTCCTTTGCAAGGGAAAAGAACTGAGAAGGAAAGAAAATCTTTTTGTTCCATATATTATATTATAAATGTGTAGTCTGAGATTACTTTCAGGATAGAAAGATATTTTTCTGTGCTTATATATTATTATTATATATAGTAAGAATATCTTCAGGAATAAAAGATTTTTCCCTCTTCTTTCTCATAATTATGAACATTCTTCTCCTTTTCATATATAATATATATATATATGATATATATATATATATATATATATATAATATATATATATATATATAGTAATATATATATAGTATATATTTTATATATATATATAGGATATAAAATATATTATATATAATATATATATATAAATATTATATTATATATAGGTATATATATTATAATATATAATATATATATATTATATATTATATATATTATATATAATAGGCATATATATATCTCTATATTTATATCTATAATATATATATAGTTATATTATACTATATATATATATATATATATATATACTATATTATATAATATGCATAGCTCCGAACCTTTTCTCTTGTATATACCTTTTCACACCAGATATATTTGTTGCACATACATATTTATATATATATATATTTTTTCTAAATATATATAGTGAAAAGAGAGGAAATTAGAGGAAAGAAGGAATAATATAAATTTTATAAATGATGTATCATAATATATATATAATAATTATATTATATATATTAATATATAATATATTATATATATATATTATATAATATATATATATTATATATATTATTATATATATATATATATATATAGTTATATAATATAGAGGGTATATAATATTTTCAAAATATCTTCAACAATGATGGGAGACCAACCATAAAGAGACTACTGAGAGTTAGTGCTACTGACTACTACTACCACTACCATTACTACTACTTCTGCTGCCAATACCCTTCACTCCTGTGAGTGGTACCGATACTATTTCAGCTGAGCAGGTCAGTAGTCATGGTGCTTTGCAAGCTCCACCTGGGGGTGCATATGGTGGTATTCCTTCGCAAGTAGTAACTACCTCGACTCCATACAACATACCTAATCCTTATTCTTGCATGTACCTAATACTATGGCTGAACAGCATGTGCATGGGGCTCCCCCATCTTCAGTAGCTAACATAGGGACTCTTTCCTATCCTTATACTTATAATGCTATTCCTACGCCTTCTTATAACGCTTACTTAGGCATGCCTGGCACTTATCATCAGCAACAGCAAATTCCCTCTGCTCTTCCATCCTTCCCAACCGGTCCTACTGCACCTAGTAACCACCCTATTCATGGACCTCACCATGAAAATGTGATTCCGACCCCCGGTAACATTCACCGTTTTTATAACTCGAGGTACCCCGTTCCGACGCTTGAAGGGTTATGCCTCCAAAGGGGTTTTTACACGGGGTGAACAGTGAGGAGGTGGCTTTCATGTATGGAAGATTATTTTAAAGCAGATGGAATAGATACTGATGAGAAAAAGTTAGCTTCCTATTCCAGGTATGTCGACGCTAAAGGTTCATGTAGAGAACTTATGAATGAACATGAAGAGCTGAGGTTCGCGAAAACATGGAATGAGTTCGCAAGAAACCTTTTAAAAATTCTTGATCCGCCTACGGCCGAGTCAACTTTTAGTACATGCAACGTCATTGATGAAATAAATTGGAACCGTAATAATCCTCTCATCCTATATGCCACTGAAGTGTCCAAGGCAGTACAAGAGTTTGAGAGACATTTTTATGCCCAACATGGAGAGAAGCTTTCAGACAAATTAAAAAGGACATTAATATTTTCTAAAGTGTACAAAAATATTCCTAAACACTTCCAGCCGAAAGTTATTGAATATTTTGATGCAAATTTGTCCTTCACCTCTCAAATTGAACAATATATAGCAAAAACATCCAATGCTATTTCAAAACCTTTTCAAGGAGGATCATCCAACCCTTCTAGACATAGTCAGAACGTACGCTCATTCCAGGCAGAATCTCCTACGGAAAATTCTCAAGTTAATGATGCCAGTTCCAATGTGAGAAGAACGGTAGACAGACCTAAGTGTTGGAGATGTGAACGTTTCGGTCCGGGCATAAAACTGACGAGTTGTCGTTATAGGCCTACTCAAGGGTATCATCCTAGAGGACGCAAAACGCGTGTAGAGGCTCTTCTGAGGATTATCCAGAATTCCCCGAGCGTTAAAAGAGTCAATGATTTAATCTCCCGATGAGGTAAACAGAGAAATCGAGGCACAGCAGTCCCAAGGAGAGGTTTCAAGAGTAAGAAAATGGTAAGGAGGAATAATAATAGTGCAATGGATGGGAGAAAGGGGCAAAAGGGAGCACTCCAGTAGAGTGTCATGGTAAAGTTGCTCTCGGCTTTTCTCTCATGCTTTCTTCTTTCTTCTGTATAACCGACGTTTCACTCAGCTACTTATGCTCGCTCTCAAATTCTTTTCCATGATCTCGCCAATGCTACCTCAATCAAGATTTCTTTATCCTTCCAGCTTTACTTAACTCACGCATGCCTCAAAAGGAATTGACCGCTCCTACTAATAACGTCCTTATTATAGTTCTTATAATAAGTATCTAATTATAATAGCCGTCAGAAATATATCAACGCTATGAGTGATATGCTATGATATAATTAGGAATTCCTTCGAACACTATATCACTTTACACCCTTCGCCTATATACCATTTCAGACGATTATATATCGGTCATATTACCTCATATGATAAACAGAATGAGGGAGTCCTCCTTCTGAGGACCCCCCTTTTTACCAGTAGTTGGATATTCTCCGACTCCGATATCTGACGAAAATTATTCTTCAGGAGTCTGTCAGAAAGACTTCGTCTCTTCTACTACCTATTTTCCTACAGAAATCTCTGCTCTTTTGGTAGACGATGATCTTTCTGTCCCTAACTCTTCTAATATTTTCTCCACTTCTTCCCCTAGGAAGAAGGGGATAGTATATAGCTTACCTATAGAATTAACTACTAACAATGCTTATAGCTTACCTATAAAATTAACTACTAATAATGCTTACATATTCTCTTCTACAGCGATGCTAGATTTAGGAGCGAGTAAGAGTATTCTTAAAGAATCTTTTTATAAGAAACTATGCATGGCTTCTCCTCATAAGAAAGACCAGCCTAAATTATACTCTGTGGATTTAGTATTAAATTCCATTTCAGGCCAATCTTTAAAAGTTTATGGTCTTACTAAATTGTACATAATTTTAAATGGGATTTATTATCTTGCATGTTTTTATATAGTCGATGACTCTTCCTCATTCTCTCAAGATATATTATTTGGGACCGATATAATAAAAGAGTTGCCTATTCTTATAAATGCTAAGCATGAAGTAGCGCATGTTTGTAATGATTCTGGAAGGACAGTGCATGACATACCGTTAGTCATAAGTGCTATACATTCTCGTCCGAAAACTTCGGATACACAGAACACCTCCAATTACATTGAAGGCTGCCTTCCATATCATACACATCCTACATATAGTTCACAAGGTAAAAATTTAAGAAATATGCATAGTCAAAATGATTTTAGATTTAAGGAAAATCATAAATTTAAGGATAATGGCAGATCTTTAAAAGAACCCCCTCCTCCGGGTGCCTTTAATCCCCCTGATCAAGGGATTATCGGGACCTACGGTAGGGATTCTTTTCAGAGATCTTCCTACTTAGATAGGGTTAATTATAATAATTATAAAGAAACTTCTGGTACTCTTCTACGAGGAGACAACACTCCTTTCCACAGAAGGACCTTTTCAAGGCTTCACGCTGTTGGAAACTCAGAAGCACCACCTCTTCGAGGAGGCTCTAATATTACACCCAGGGGGGATCTTTTTCTAAGATCTTCCTCTGCTGAAGTTTCTAGTGCATCTTTACAAGATACACGTGCCGAAGGCTTAGACAGTGGTTTAAGCAATTTTAAAAGTACAGGGAATCTTTCTCTACGAGAAAGGTCGCCTGGTGCCGAAGTCTTAGGTTCACGACCTCCCCGAGGGATCTTAAGCAATTCTCATTCGTTACTTAACGGTTACCGCGATAATAATTCGAGCGCGGCGCGTACGAAAGTCTTCCGCGAAAATTATTATAGTCCTCTCTCCGATGAGATGGATTATATAAGTCAAAATAAAACAGGTTTAACTTCAGAAGAAGTTATTTTAGAACAAAGAAAGTTGTTGGACAACTGTAAGAAACAGCAGCACTCAATGGGAAAAAGGGTTCATCAAGATTCTAATCGCGTTTCAAATAATTTTTCTGGTTATACTGCCCCATCTGGAGCTCACTCCAGTATAAAAAGGGCTAAGCTTCAGAAAACTACTACTAACTACAGATTTTGATCTTCCTCCTTATTCAGTTCCCAGAGCTTCTGTAGTACCTCAAATGCCTTCCAATGGTTCCCATAGGGCAATATTGGCCAATTTAAAAGAAGATGCCAAAGGTACAAGTTCTAATAGAATTGTAAATAATTATGAAAATAATCCATTATGATCGATCTATATAACACTTATCCTTCTTCAACTTCAAATAATAGAGAGAAGAAAGTCCGTTTTTCCAAACATGTCATAAGTGAAGATTCTGATCAGTTTAAATTTCCTCGCGAAAACTCTAATTATGGACATTACATGTCTAATGTACCTCTTCTAGATACAAATAGAGTTAATTATCGGGATAATTTAAATAATTTGAATGTCCAGAATAGACATTATTCCCATAATTTTCAAAATGATTCAAATTTAGGACATTACATGCCCTCAGTACCGTTCCTGGGTACTAATAAAGCCGATTGTGAAAGAAAAATCTTCAGTGTAGATTCTAACTCCGATCCTTTTTATCATCCTGATTCGTTTTATGGACGTTCCACGGCCATAGGATCATTACAGGACTCGAATAGAGGCATATTGAGACAAAATGGCAAAAGTACAGATTGTGATCAGTTGCCAAAATCTCTTTTAAATTCATCTTTTGAATTACCTATGCCTCAACACACTCTTCAGAGTGAATCAATACGTTCAAATCCTCTTTTTAAAGCAAATTTACAATGTAGAATTCCTGGAATGTATTCAAATGACATTTCAGAGGTACCAAATGTTGAGATAGATGATGATTTATCATATAAAGTGTACTCCTCTTCAGCTGTTCGGATTTTACCGTACTCTAGGTACATTCTTCCAGTCAAAGTTGAGTCTGATATCCATGCTTCCCCTCCGGAGAACATAGCTCTTATCACAGAAAGTAAAAATGATTTCTTAAATTCAGGTACACTCTTCTTTGGTAATACGTTGTCTACGTGCACTGACGGTAAAATATTATTGGAATTAGTAAATTTAAGTGCTGATACTATTAAATTTTGATAATCACACTTATCTTACAACAGCTTCTCCATTACTTTACAAGCAAAATGAAGCCTCTGCATATAATGATTTTATAAATGCAGTTACTACTTCCAAAAATCTCTCTGACTCTCAGATTAGAGAAGTTTACCGTGAAATATTGCTTTCAGAGTCTAGTAAAGATTCTAATAAATATGTATTGAATAATAAATCTCAATTAGAAGAGATGTTGACCTTTTTAGTGAAGAATAGAGATTCAATTGCTCTGGCCGATGATCCTGTTGGACTTTGTAAATTGAATAAATTTTCCATTAAGCTTATAGAAGGTAGTCCTCCATATGTCTACACCAGGCCCCTATAGATTGCCCCGCACAAATACTGGAATCCATTGGATGAATGGTTTGAATAGATGAGTTTAAGAGAAAGGATATATTACTGCCGTGTTTCTAAACTAGTTCGTCCCCACTTCTTCTTATACCGAAAAAGACAGGCGGAAAAATGAGAGTAGTGGTGGACTATAGGAAACTCAATTCTTTCACCATTCCAGATCGATTTCCTCTGCCGAGCATTGCAGAAAGCTTGTCGCTCATAGGCAGCGCGCGCATCTTCAGTTGTTTGGACCTCCTTAGTGGGTTTTCACATCTTAGCGTCTCTGAGGATTCTAGACACCTAACTGCCTTCTCTACTACTAGAGGGCACTACGAGTATTTACGGATGCCGCAGGGAACGTGCAATTCGCCCTCTGTCTTTTCAAGAACAATGGAAATGGCTTTGTCAGGTTTGCTAGGTGTTGTTTGTCTTTTGTTCATAGATGACATACTAATTTTCAGTAAGGATATCCCTACTCATTATTCACACCTCTCCAAGGTCTTTAACGCCTTGAAAATAGCCAACCTTAAAGTAAAGCTTGAGAAATGTTCTTTCTTTAAGAGCAGTGTCACCTTCTTAGGCTTCCAAATTAGTGAAAAAGGTTTATCTCCGGATCCAGTCAAACTAGAAGCTTTAAAAGGTTTCAAAATACCTCAGAATGTCCATGAAGTACGGGCTTTGCTGGGTTTCTATAATTATTTTCGCAATTTAATTCCGAGGTTTTCAATAATTACACAGCCCCTAACTCTCTTATTAAAGAAAAATGTCCCTTTTTCTTGGCAGTTAGAGCAACAGACCGTCTTTATGACACTCTGAAAAGAAACTTTTACTGTATGGAGTCCTGGCGCTTTCTTTCCCAGTTATACTAAACCTTTTTATATTTAAGTCACTGATGCGTCCTTCCTACGGTGTCGTGCTGTTCTATCCCAATTAGATGACAATGGTAAAGAAAAACCTATTGCTTTTTCATCAAAAATGATGAATAAGGCAGAGTTAAACTATAGTGTTACGGAGCAAGAAGCCTTAGCTATAGTACATGGTCTTATTAAATTCAGAACTATCATTTTTGGTTATCCCTTAAAAACTTATACTGACCATGCTGCCTTAGTTCATCTATTTCATCATAAACAATTGTCTGGCAGATTAGAAAGATGGAATTTGAAAATTCAGTCTTTTAAGCCAGAAATCATTTATAAAGAAGGTAAATTAAATGTCGTTCCCGATTATTTAAGTAGAAACCCTGTTCCAAATACTGGTCATCTACCTTCTTCTGGTGAAGAAGAGGAAATCCTTCCCCCTTCTCCTTCGAATATTACATATTCTCGTGAGACCTCTTCTCCTTCTCGTATAGGTTTACTTCGTCAAAACCCTATTCCTTTAGCTTTTGCTGATACGAGAATATATCATTTTACAAGAGATATTCTTTTCCATGAACAAAGAAGAAATCGTAGACTATCAGAAATAATAAATGAAATTGAAAATTCACCAGTTCCTGATAGTTGTCTTCCCCATATCATTATAAATGGTATTCTTTATTTCATTACGAAAGAAAATAAGTATTTGATAGAAATTCCAGATTCATTAATATATACTATAATATTTTTGAATCATAATACCTTTATAATACTTTATCTCCTGGTCATCCAGGTGCTGAACGCACTGAACGTCGAATCAGAGAATTATACACTTTCCCTAGGCTTTCAGCTTATATTTCGTTTTTCTGTAAACAGTGTATTTCTTGTATTGAAGTAAAAGGTTCGAAGCCTCATCCAGTAGCTATCAATTCTTATCCTCTTCCTTTCTTACCTTTTTCTAGGGTTCATTTGGACACTATAGGTCCACTTCCTAAATGTAAATATTCCGGTGCAAGGTATATTTTAGTTTTTAAAGACGCTTTAACTCGCTACTGCGAACTTTGCCCTGTCTCAACTCGTGATGGCAAGGTTGTAGCTGAAGCTCTTTTGAATAAAGTCATTGTAAATCATTCTGTTCCAGAAATTTTGGTCAGTGACAACGCAGGTGAATTTACTTCCCAGTTCTTTAATGAAGTTTGTAAAACTTGGAACATAAAGAACCGCACTATTTCCGTTCGACATCCCTCCTCAAATAGCCTTGTGGAGCGAGAAAACCGTCGTGTAGAAGATTATCTCCGTCAATATGTTTCTTCTAAACAAGACGACTGGAGTAGGTATATTTATTTTGCTCAAATTGCTTTAAATACTACTTACAACTCTTCTATCGGAAATACACCTCACTTTTTGTTACATTTCTATGTTCGTAGATTACCTTATGACCTTCCTAATTATGTTTCTCCGTTTGTTAATAAGCCTAATCCTCTTAAAGATCATCTCTATGATTTTAACGCGGAAATGGCTGAACGAGCAGCATCTATTCGTGATTTAGCTCGTCAAAAATTGGAAAAAGAAACATTTAGAATTGCTCAACAGCAACATTCTAAAGCCCCAATTCGTCCTATTCGTATAGGTGATTATGTCTATATACTTGCTGTTAAACCTCCCAACGTATCGCCCAAGCTTTTTAAGAAATGGGTCGGGCCGTATTTGGTTGTAGGTGTTTTAAAATATAACAAATATCAACTTCGTTGTTTAGTTACTAATAAGGAATTTGTGTCACATGTGGACAATTTAAAGATTCTCCCCATGCCTGTGGTAAAAACTGCCGACAATTCCTTTTCTTCCCAATGGAAATACTATAATCCACTTCAAAATGTTAGGCGTGCTCCTCCACCTCCTGCCCCTCCACCACCTAAACGTCGTTTTCAACCTCGAAGGGGGGACAACCGCGAAGGGGGGACAATTCAGGTGATGATGATGATGACACACCTGATAATAATGCTTATACTGAGTATGTGGTATATAGAGATGCTCCTCAACCGGCACCTAGGCCTGAACACCAGCCAAGAGTTGCACCTCAAGAAACCCAACAGTCTCCAAGGCATGAACAACCACCTGTTGCCCAGAGAAGACCTGAGATGTCTCCTACTGCACCGAGTGCTGCACATCCTGCACCTAGGTTGAGTGTGACTCCTATCTCCCCAGAGTCTTCACTTCCCTTATCTATGCCTTCTACTCCGAGACAAATACCACCTCCTCAGCATCAACAAACAACACAGAGAATTCCTTCAGGACATTCATCTGTGCAATCCCCTACGAATCAAAATTTTGATCCGTTTACTACATATTCTCTGAGGAGAAACATTTCCCATAGTTCTCCCCAACTATCCTCTCCTCGTACTCCACATGCATCTGGTTCTACTTCTCTTCATAGTTCGCCTCTTCTTTCTAGAAGATCTTCTATGCATGATAGTAATCCACCATCTTCACCAGATGAACCTGATAATGGTGCTATTGCACTTCCACCTCCTATTCGTTATTACGATGAATATCCGAATGTAGATACTTCCCCTTCTTCTCCTGAAGAAGTAAATGTTAGAGATGACAGACGTAAAGATCCTTCTTATCGTCCACATCCTCAATTCCATGGTCCTCGGGATTCTTCACCCATGCGATTGCGTAGTCATGCCAGACAGCAGTCTCCCCCTCCAGTGAATCCCGATACTCCTTCTTTTTATGAGGTAGATCCTTCTACAATATCTTGGACTCCGAATCCTCGTGTACGTTCTAGATCTGTTTCTGAAGTATTGGAACAATTTCCCTATGATGACTCCCCTCCGGAGTTATATCCAAAACTTCCACCTAAGTTACCTCCGAAGTTACCACCTAAATTACCACCTAAGCTTCCACCCAAGCTTCCACCTAAATTATCTCCTAAATTTACTAGTTCTTTACAATACAATACTCCTTCGTATTCTCAGAGAACTTATCCAAGAAATATATTCTATCCTTCTCATTCTACTCCAATTACGGATGTAGATAATATCCCTGGTACTTCAACTAGTACTACAATAGATCCCAAAAAGAAGGGAGCTATTTCAAAACGAAGAAAATAATTTACAAAATAATCTATATTTCTATTGAAAATTCTACTTTTGTAGATCCCAATTAGAAATAAAAATAAATTAACTAAAATACTATATAATATAATAATAAAAACCAGGAACATAAAAATCTTTACCGTGTTCCATATTAATGAATTTACAATTCGTTAAGTTGTATATATTGTAAATAGATTTTTTTTTTTGCTCTTTCATAAAAATTTAATTTTTATGTTCCACAATTAATTTTAAGTTTTTCGAACTTTATTGGTTTGATAATACTTTGTAAGTCTTACATTACATGTTTGATAACATTGTGTATGTCTTCCATGTTAAGTTTGAAGTTAGAATTAGTGACATTGTTTATGTCTTACATGTTATCAATTACACTTGTGTACTTGTGAGTTTCTGTTGCTTGCAACTTACTTACGTACTTGTGAGTGTTATTGTCCGTCCTATTAGGTAAATGTTTATCGAGTCAGTACCTGTGAGTACTATTGTCCGTCCTATTAGGTCATTGTTAATTTTAAGATACTTACGTTGTGAGTTCTTGTCTGTACCATTTATGTACTAGTAGTAATTGTCCAATAGGTTGTAATCGTTTATACATTTATATGTTACCTTATATTATAATATTAACATGTTCCATGTTATCTTATACAAGAAAAGAAAATAAAACTAGAAAAATTTTGAGAAAACAGAAAAAAAAAAAAATATGTTACGAAATGCATGATTTAATCACTGTAATTATGTATCCGCTTTATATGTTACGCTTTAATCATATTACGTTCTCGTATTGCTTAATTTAGCTTGGATTTTTTTTTGCTTTTAAAAAGTTATGCACTTTGAAAATTTTCTTTATATTAAATTCATAATAAATAATAGGCTTTAACGAATTTAAATCAAATAATAATGCTTCGTCCTTTTATTAAAAATTTTGCTTTACTAACTATATTATACTTCCCTTTAACGATAACAATTACTGATCGACTGACTGAATACTTTTAAAGAAATTACAGATAACAGCATACACTTTCAATTCTCTTACTATCAGCTTTGCAAATTTTATCTTCAAATCTCTGATTAAATTTAGAGTATTGGAAGATGAAATTGTTAGTGTATATTAGATCGACCTACAAAATTAATTAAAATATAATTTTAATTAATAAGTTTCCCATTAGTTTAATGTAAAGAAGGGAGCTTATATCAAGTCACTACTCCCGTGACTTTACCTCGAGTCAATCTAATACGTATTCCATCTCACGCCCTAGAAACTGAGTCAATTGTAACTGACTTCAGTGATCGGCGGTTGTATTGTGAATCGTGATATTGTTATTATAAATTTTATTTTATATTCATTTTCTTTTCATTTAAATAGGTTAGGCATTCAGTGCTTAAAACTTTTATACTTTATTTTAGTGATGATTTTCCACTACGATTTATGATATTTAATATTGACGCCTTGTGTCAATATCATCGGCTCTGTTGCCACCCAAATTCTCTTCCCTTATAATTCATTTATTGGTAAGTGACCAAATTATTTATTGAGCATCATATATATATATCTATAGAATATAAATATAAATGTACATATAATGCTCATCATTCGTTTTACAGAAAATAATAAATTTCAATGGTATTTACCTATTTGTATGCATCTATATATTTATATATATAAATGCGAATAAATATGTATTGGCCATTGTTTATGAGTCGATATTCAGGGTGCTCCCCTTTCTCTTTCCCTTTTAGATGTGTGTTGCCCTTCAATCATATTGTAATTATATTGTTATTATAACGGCTTTTAATATTTAGAGTATTAAGATAATTCGAGTTGTTTTGGAATGTTAATTATATAAGTGCAGTGATTCAATATATTTTGTTGTGAAAAGAGGTAAAATAAGGAATTAAAACTATCTAATCACGATTAGTTTGATTACCCTAAAAGCCTTGTCTACAGACGAAATATAGCCTTAAACTTGGCGACCTTATAGCTTTTTTCTCTTGTCAGATGATTAAAAGCTTCCTTATCTTCGATAACGCTTGCTAAAATTCTGCAGGAAAATTTTTTTTTTATTTATATATATAATTATATATATATATATAGTAGTATGCAGCGCTCCTATAGCTCAGAGATAGAGC
>JABUQX010049998.1:50000-77500 GCA_015478945.1 Trachelipus rathkii
ATACGATCACTATCGAATTTTCAATTTTTAATAAATATTTTGATTTATGGTCTTCAGCTTTTCACAACTATCATAGTTCGCGAGGATCTCTATCCTTGGATATCATAAGCAAACTTCCTTTAGCGGTATGGATTTTCTGTCATCATTTAAGTTGTTGGAATTAGATGGGTCAAGGGTAACGATTTTTTTTGGATTTCGCACTACGAACTCTGCATTCACTTGTTCAAGAATTCTAAATGGTTCTGTGACCGCTCCTTTTTATGCATGGAAAGAATTTTTCAAATAAAAGGAACCTAAAATTTTTCAAGCACTTAAAACTCCTACATATGTAACTTCCTTTACGGTATGGATTTCTTCATCATTTTAAGTTTGGATTATATGGGCAAAGAAAATTTCTTTTTGGATTCCACTACGAAACTTCCTGATTCCTTTTTCGAATTCTAAATGCTTATGTGCCTCTCCCTTTTATGTAATGAAGAAATTTTTCAAATAAAGGACCTAAAATTTCAAGCAACTTCTCTCTTCATATGTCAAGCAATGTTTCTTCGTAATTACAGCTTTGAAAACTATTTATGTGCGCATTGATCAAATCAATGATACATTAAAACGCCTTTATACTGGACCTTTCATTGGATTCAATGTTCGATCGATGGTGGCTATTTAACTTGTGAATAATTCAATTGTTTAATATCAATAATTTATGAATAACACTTTTTTGTATTTTTTATGCAATTTAAAATGTTTGTATGTTGTGTTTATATCTAAACGGATTAACCAAATATCTTGTGTTGGAAATTGACCTTTTTATTTTCTGTAATAATACATTATTGTATTTTAATGTATTCAAATGTTTTGTATATAATGTTTAGAATTCGTTCCGGTGTTATGTAACCAGCGTTTATGGACGTTACGTAAGTGTTTGCAATATACTATGTGGCCTTCAACATGTTTTATGTCTAACTTTATGTTTTCGGGACATATTAGATATGTTTGCATTTGAAAGTATAACTTTATGTATTTTAGTTATTATTTTTACCCATTGAAATGTTTTATATGTTTGGGCGCATTGTTAAATGCCCACAAATATGTATAACATTTAATGAAAGGTTAATTTTCCATATCCACTATAATTATAAAACATACTTTTCTCACTCCGTGTTTAGGCAGGAAGTAATGTAGCACTCCATTTATAACTTTGGTAAAAAATTTTAATTTATGTCCGTACTTATGCTAAAATTTGCGCAAGCAAAAATTTTAGCATAAGTCGAAATGAAATGATATTTAAACCCGTCCTGTTTGCAGATAAGTCCGCAGGTCATATACAGAGTCAGATAAAACTTAAACAATAAGAATCAGAAGAAATAATTCACTAAAGATACTCTCTCCAGAAGTCCTCCGCAGGAGAGATAAATTTCAAGGAAAAGGCTGCGACTTGAATTTCGATCACAAATTTTCGCTAAAGAAGAAGTCAGAGGCAATTGTGGAAAACGCGCTGGAAAAGGCTGTGACTACAATTCGCCTACGAAGAGAGAGAATATCTCAACAGAAGGAACTTTTGTTACTTTATACTTTAAATTGCATATTTTAATTATGTTGAATAAAAACATCATTTCACATATGAATTTCCTATATTAAATCCTCTATGTAGGGTGGCTTACTACCGCACAAAAAGAAAACACCATACACAAGCTCAAAACCCTAATATTGATAAAAATCTTCATGTATTATAGATAATAAGGTTTAATAAAAAATTACTATATATATAGTATATATATAATTATATATATATGATATATAAGTTATTTATATATGCAGTGGAAATATTATGAATCTGTTTACAATAAATAAAACAAATATAATTGATAAAATAATGCAATAAAATAAATTTACTATCATTACAGATGTATGGTCAGATACTTTAGCCGGGGTGTCGCTAATGAGACTGACTGTACATACTATAAACAAGAAGTTTGAGATAATAAATCTTGTATTAGGTGCTGTGTTGTATCTTTAGAAGATCGACACACAGGAGAATGTACATTTTATGGGGATTATGACCTAATCTCAGGTAGCTGGGCTAATGAAGACAGATCACAAATCCACATTTATTCCTGCTTTCTAACAAATCTCTGACGCGGTACCACTTTCGCTCGATCAGCTTGAAAGCAGCCAATGAATAGTGGAAATATAAACTCGTATGTATATATATATCCGGCGGGTCTCGTGTGGACCAGGGTAATTACTATATACATATACGAGGGAATGAAGAATAATTTTTGACTCTATAATTTACTGCCTATATAAAACTGAATGCTCATAAAAGGAACCGAGTTTTATTTATGATGATTTTGGGGACGAAAAAGTTTTGTCGTATATTAAATTTTAATTTGAAATTTATTCTTTTAATATTGTTATTAATTTCATCAGTTTATTTTATATGGAAGTCGCTTTAATGTTTGAAATTATAAATTTTCATTGCGAAGTTATTTCTGAATTTCCGAATGTGTAACCACGTTATCGAACAAATGTAGTATGATTTTTTGATATTGATAAATATATAGTATTTTTCGGAAGTGTTGACAAAGAGAAAAAAACTCTGTCAAAATTTCGAAGATAATGACATAATAATAACATAATTTATTTGTGAAATAACGGTAACAGTAAAGCATACTAACTAAGACTGTTCTTATAATTAGTAACTATGAAAGCAATAATATTAATAATAATATAATAATAATAAATAATGATAATAATAATAATAATAATAATAATAATAATAATAATAATAATAATAATAATAATAATAATAATAATAATAATAATAATAATAATAATAATAATAATAATAATAATAATAATAAATAATAATATAATAATAATAATAATAATAATAATAATAATATAAATAATTAATAATAATTTATTATTTATATATTAATTGGTAATGATTACCAATAATAATTATATTTTTATTGAATAGTCAATCTCTAGAAATGCAAAGCATTCTAGAAGAACGACAAATTTCCCAATGTAATAACTTTTACTTTAGGTTCCTAATGTTTCTCGTTTCTGTCCAGAAAAACAAGGAATACAGATAGGAATCTAATAAGCAAATGTCTACTTCTTGGAAACAAATTATTACTACAAGACAGTGGTGAAGCCTCTGTCTGAGGGTTATAAGACTAAATATTTGCTCCACCACCAGGGGTTAAACTATGCCTATTCAGATTTATCACGTTTATTTAAAAAATTAAATGTTTTAGAATGTATATATATATATATATATAATATATATATATATATATAGTATATATATAATATATATAATATATATATATATAATATATAATATATAATATATATATATATATATATATATATATATATATATATATATATATATATATATATTTAATATATATATATATATATATAATTGTCTAATGGTCTTCTGCCCTTAAGGGCGATAATGGGGAGTCTTGTGTGGTACCGCTTGACATTCTAAGGCTTCTGACAGGGTATGACACGCATCGTTACTCTCTAAGCTAATCCCCCACCCCTGCCTTTGGTTTTCCCTCTTCGCTTTGCTTTAATCCTTTCTAGTTTTCTTTCAGATCGTTCCAATTTCAACTCTTGTTGATGGAAGGAACCTCTTTTACCTACTTTCTTGTTAATTTGTGGTGTTCCTGCATGGTTTTGTTTATCTCCCAACCTTTATTCCTACTTTTCTTTAACGGTCTTCTTAGCTGGACCTTCTAACTTTGTTCAATCTTATGCTGCTGAAGTCAACTCTCTAATTCCTCTGCTCATAGATCAGATGTAATCTCCCCTTGTTTGGGTATACTAGAGTTGTCACCTCTTCTCGTACTACACGTTTTCATTCAATTCTTGCCGGATGTGGTCGGAAATTCTCAGGTGGCTAACCGCATTCTTTGTGAAAATTCACTCTTTTAAAAATCACTTCTTCATAATCTCCCTCTGCTAAAACACCGTCCCAAACCTTTCCTATCCTCGTTTCGACGGCTGCTTAATATGCTCAACCTGTAATAACAACGATAAAATTAGTTCTTGGAACATTTGAGCCATGTACAAATGGAAGTTGTGTGTTTGAGACCATGCGATATCCAAATTAGGTTTCTGTAGAATGGTCCTCTAGTGAAGGTTGAGATATTCTGTTACAGATTGCCGGTGAATGTTTCGCTTCGCTGCTCAGATTAGTCAGATCCGATGTTAGTATAAGGAGGTCTTGTTCAGCCCCTGCTATTTGAGATATAATGTTATCCGAGCTTCGAGGAGTGGTGATGCCCGGTTTCCACCCTGCTTTGGATAGTGTTGAGCTAAGGCTAAGAAGATAAAACTGTCCAATACTTTCTTAATTCCCTTGACTCTCTTTCTCTGCGAGGTGATATTGGTGCTCCAATCTCTTTTATATAGGTATTATAACATAACGTGCAGGTGCTGCGAGCAATTGATGTCTCCCTAGCATTCTGACGATCACTGCGGTGCGCTCTACGGGTAAACAAGAGGTGGCCGTTAACTGGCCTCACATTGCGTTTGTGGTGAATATTTGGATACTCAAGTGGTTTACTTGACACATTGGTGGGTGGACCTCTTCTTTCCAGCCACAATTGTTTTGTTGAACTAATTGCCCATCCTATTTTTCCTGGCAGTATTCAACTTCTCTCTTTAAGTTCTCACGTCTACGCCCAGCATGGAGGGAATTGCATTAGGACAAGGGATCTTGGGGTGAATTGTACTTTCTTTATGTTTTTTTCTTTTCATTCTTTTTGTATTTTGGGTTTTGGCCCCCTCCTTTGGAAGGGGGCCCTGGTCGCTGTGAATTGTGGCATCGTATTATATATAATAATATATATATATTTATATATAGATCTATTATTAGTATAGTATAGTATAATATATATGTTATATGATATATATATATATATTATATATATATATATATATATAAAATACTGATTTATTAGGTAGTCATCGGTCCTCTGTGTGGGCTCGGCCAAAAAGAATTGTAAAATTTTTAATTTGGCCTCGCTATAGACTAAGTTGGCACCACTGAGTCTATGAAGATTAATGCTGTATGTTGAGGCTGCTAACCACCAATGTGGGGATACTAAAAACACCGAAAACCAACTAGTTAGCCAAATTTATCATGGCACGGATTCTGATGAGTAATTCGGTATCGAAAATGTTACACAAAATTCGGAAAACTCGCTGAACTTTGAACCTTTAATTTAAATACTGTCACGACAAAAATCTATTGATGTAATATATATATATATTAGTAGAGATTTAAAAAGTTTTTTATCTCTGTTTCTGATATATATGAGTATATATATATATACATTATATATTATCTATATATATATTATATAAAATTATATATATATATATGTCTATATATATATATATATATATATATATTAATTATATATATATATATATATATAGTAATATATATTATAGTATATATATATATATATATATATTATTATAATATTATATATATATATATTATAGATAATATATAATTTATATAGAATTAGTTGTATAGTAGTAAAAGTCTATAAAAAGACTTACTAAATAAATAGTGTTTTGAAAGATAGTCGCATTTCAAGTAGTGAATTTTTATTTCATTTTTGACTCGAAAATTTTGCGGCAAGAGTGTAATTCAGTTTATCTTACTAGGCGATTCTTTTGAATAGTTTCTAATAAATTGTTATAGATTTATATATATAGATTTAACAATATAATATATAAAGAAAAAATTTCCATTTATAATATTTAAAGGGGGAATGTTACAATAACATTTTTATGATAAGAATCGATTCTATGACGTCTCTTAAAAATTCAAATTTCACGTATGAAATATTGACAAGTATCTAAATTTTGATTTTTAGTTATTACTTTCAACTTTCTATTTTCTACGCTCTTTACAATCTATATCTAAGTTTTAATATTGATAAAAAATGGTTCTCATTTTTTATTGACGAGGCAATAATTTGTGACCTAAACTATCTAATCGAAATTTCCGATTTTAACAATGGCGAGATTTTTTCTCTGGAACATTTTCATAATGAATTTTACCATTTTGATTTCTACGTTTTGATTACTCTTATTTAACTTTTTATTTTTATTATTATTATTTTTTAATCAAATCTTTGAATTTAATAGTTATAATTATTCCTTTTATATTAAACTTTTCCCAAATCTTTTATTTTCCCAATTTTCCCCTTTAGCGTTTTTGCTTACTTTTTGAGTGTGATTTTAAAAATTTGTATGTTTAAAAAAATAAACAAAAAATCAGTGTACATCACGTTGGGTAAAAATGTGTGTGGAAATATCATACTTTTAAGCTTTCGCCGAAGAGAGAGGGTAGAAAAAAAGAAAGACAAAAACCTCGAAGATTCTTTACCTAAAAACATCAAACTGGACACTAAAGTTAAGAACGAAATAAAATAAAAAGTTAGTTTGAAAGGTGATCGGCGCGTAATTTTGATCTTTAGGGACAGAAACCAAAGAACCAAAAAAACCTAGGTCGATCGAATTTAATTCAAACTTTGCGAACTATTCTAACAGAAACACCACAATATTATATAGTAACTCGTGGGCCCACGATCAATTTGTAGTGTTCTTAACAGAACAACACAAAAGGAAGAGGCTGAGTTAAGTATATAAGATTATGAGCAATTTTAATCAAAAAATGACATGAACAGAATCAAAAACTAATGCTGTTTATTGCTAACATCTGTAGGAAAAGAAGGGTGACAGAAGTCAATTAGTGGGATTCCTAGTGGTCCAAGAAAGGCAATATATGTTTTCACACTCCAGACTTTTTCTTAAGTATAATATAAAGAAGGTGTTTCCAATTTGCCGCTGTGGATATAAAAAAAAAGATCCTCAGCTCTATTAACGTCGGCAGTCGCCTCAAAAGGATGATCTTCTAAAAAATTGGGGGGAAGCTCGTTTGAAGAATGCCTCATCAAAATATTAAACTTCGAATACTGCTTATTATAAATGATCTTGCAAGATTTCTGATTTGACTGGAATTGGGTTACTTTGAGTGGGTAATTAGAATAAGAATCATCAGACACTCTGCGTCACTTTTATAGTCCGAGAAGATGTCGAGAGTTGGGATTGAAGTGATTAATTAAAAAAACCTCAATTTTAATTATTAACGTTTAAATAACAAATTTACTATCAAAAGATAGCAAATTTAAAACTATATAATAAATAAATAAATTTATTGAATGAATCAATATGGATTTATTATAAAAATTATCGAAAAATCATGATGGCAGTCTTCGGCAACTTTATCACGTGTTGCTAACTCGATATTTTTAGTCCCATAGAGATTATAATATAATTGAAATTTTTTAATTAAAGATGATTATCAATTTTGACAATAACCATCAGATTCTATAAGTTTTTCTGATTAATTTGATATAAATTTTATTTCTCTAGGACAACTGTGAGTTAAAATATGTTACAATTTCAACATAGAAAAATAGGGGTTTTTTGACCTAAGAAAACTTGACCTTTCATTTTGAAGAGGTCAATAACATTTATACAAGTAAAAGGTTGGAGTGTTGGGATCAATTTGAAATATTAACCACCTCCGGCACCCTTGGAGCACCTGGTTAACGAGGAAGGGGAAGGAAAACTTTAAAATGATGATTTCTACATTTTGAAAGGCCTATTTGGCAAGTGGTTTAAATATGTCTATAATTACTTAACTACAACTTTGATCAATATAAAAGTTTATCAAAATGTAGTTCTATATCTTTTGTACAATTAAGGGAAGTTTGAAATTTCAAAACGTTATCAAAAGGAATTTAAATGTAAACCGGTTTTTTTTGTATCAGCTTTTTGTTTATCAATTTTGAATATAGGAGGTTATTTATATATGTATATACTTATATATATATATATATATATATATATATATATATATATATATATATATATATATATATATATATATATATATATATATATACTATATATATAGTATGTATATATATTATATATATATATGATATACATTGAAATTATATTATTTTTGGCTGAAAATTGGTATAACAATAGTTTGTGACATGAAAAGAAAATCCGGTGTTAAAAAATGGGACAAAATGCAGGGGGGGCTCCAACCCTAACCCATTTTAGGGGTTAACAGGTAACCCAGGAAATCCCAAACTTGGAAGTTTACTAATATATTATTTAGATTGAATTAATATTTGTGAATTTCAAGGGCGTAGCCCAATTATAAAGGGAACTTTACTCTTATAAGCCTTTACCAACGTACGGTATCGCATTTTGAGAATTTTGGTTCAAAATTGCAACGACTTATTGAGCAAGTTTCTATTAATAAATTTTAATTTTTATATGAAAATGATTATTAAGATTATTATTTACAAAATTTTAAGAGGAAATAGTGATGACTAATGCAATCACAATTCCCTTGATCACGATCGCAAGTCAACCACTCGCGAATCCAGTCATCAAAACCCAAAAAGAAAACTGGCCACAAGTGGCAAATGAAGTAATTTAAAATAAATTACGACACATTTCAAGAGAATTTGACGATATGTTAGAAAAATGGGACTGTGTTATACACAATTCTGGAGCAAATATAAAAAGACACTATTCCTTTCTTGGCTAAATAATTTGGATTATGCAGTAAATAAAATGCAGTTAACAATTAAATGTGAAACAACTCACACGATGTTTCACAATTGTTACTCATTTCCATCACTCAATCATGGCTCAAGAAGGGTTGAAGAAAATTCAAGAGAGACTCCAAATGCGTGTATTAAACAATGTGCATGATTCACCTACAAGGTGGAACAGGACTTTGCATACATTGAAAGAACCGAAGAGTTGAAAGAACAGAATGGACTAGATGCTGCCTGTCGTTAGCAATTTAGAGTGGATAATACTGTCTGGCTGTGTTAAATCTCTAGAGCCTTACGAAGAAATTACAAAAAAATATTAAGCGAATTAATATCTACTATTGGGAATGTCATAATTTTATAGTTAGCCTTAAAACCGTTCTCGAGAAAACTGAATGTTTTTAAATCTGGAACATCTGAACAATCATCGCCATTGTTTGAAGATTATGGGAATCGAAAACATGCGCTTAGTTACATGAAGGAAACTTTGAAAGCCGAATTTAACGAAAAATTTAACGGACTTAAAAATGAGGATATGTGTAAAGTAGCGACATATCTTAATCCAAGGTGTCACGTGAGTTTTTATTGTATTAAAACTCATTAAATCGCAACCAACGAATATGGTTGTCTTTAAATAAACATATGGTCTAACGAACGGTTAGCTGGGATTGTGTTGAGAAAAGTCTTAATGATATTAGAAAAGACGCATACTAATATCTTTTGTTATAATCACAAGAATGTATGTCGTTAAAGGAATTAAAAAACGACCAGTTGACATGAGTTAAAATTTTTTGAATTGCATGGAAAAAATTGCTCGCAAAACATTCGAGAGCAGGACTCAATTTTTTTTTTGGTTGTCAATCAGTTGAGCTAAAATCGACTTAACGCCGCAGTTCTCTCACCTTTCTGCTTGTCGTAATTTCTGTCACAAATTGGATTAATATTTTTTTTATCTTCATTTTGATGTAACTCGGTTGCTATTTGTCACCCAAATTGTCCGAAATGAAGTCTTTTTATAATTTTATCTTCATTTGAAATGTAAATCTCGAAGTTTGCTATTTTGTACCAAAAAAATTGGTTCCGGAAAACATGCAAGCAGAACATTGCTTTTCACACATACATTTTGTCCCGCTTTTCGAATTCCACCATAAAGAGAAAATCGTTTTATAAATTACTTTTGGAGATATTAGAGTTTTTGTAATGTACGTTAGAGGGAAAAAAATACCCCCCAAAAAAAAAAAGAAAAACACTACACCTTCACTTCAAATATTTTGTTTTTGATTTCATTTTCATATAGTATACGTTCAAACACATATGTATATCAATTTACTCATAAAACTAGTTTGTTTAAGATATAATATAGCACTTTTCATTTTGAAAATTTCCCGTGACCTTTTTTCAATCAGTAACCTCATTTCTAACAAAACGTTTTTTTTAACTTAAATAATATTCTTAGTCTTAGATTCTGAACTATTCAAACAATCGTTACTTGCTTAATAATAATTTTAATGATAACAATGATGTTGTGTATTGCCTTGATATCCTTTATTTATCATATAGAGGAGAAGTCATTAGAAGTCATTAGAAAGATATGTTACCTTCGAGAATGGGAGATTTTGGGGGCTAGCATGTTTTTATTATATCATTTTTCGCATATAATTAATACTAACATTCAGATTAGAAACACACAGGGTCACTTCTATTATATCTATTAAAAAAATTTCCATTATTTATATATTATATAATATTATATAAATACTGTATATATTAATTAAATATATATATTATATAATAATAAAAATAATATATTAATTACTATTATAATAAAAATAAATAAAATATAATATTATAATAATATATAAATCATATATATATATATATATAAACTATATAAGAGATGTATAACTATAATTAATATATATATATAATATAATTATATATAATATAATTATATATAATAAATTATAAATATAATAATGAATATATATTAATATAAATATTTAAAATATATATTATATTAAAATAAATTAATTAAATATATTATATATAGATATAATAATAAAGATAATTAATTAAATATAATAATATATACATATAAATTCGTATATTAATTGAAAAAAAATAATAGAAAAAAAATATTATATATAAATATAAGATTAAGAATATAATATATAAAAAATATATATAATTATAATAAATATTATATATATAGAAATTAACTTGATAATATAATATATTAAATCAATAATAAATAATAGTATAAATATTAATAATAAATAAATACTATATAAAATAATAATAATAATATATATAAGATAATAAAATAGATTTATAAATAATAATCAGTATAATAATAATATAATAAGTAATAAAATAAATATAAAATAATATAATATATATATATAAATATATAATATATATATACTTAAATATAGTACTATATAATAAATTATATAGCAAACAAAAATAAGCTTGAGAATTTAATCTTCCGTATATTACTTTTACTGATGCTAGGATTGAATACTAATAAGAGCTAAATAACTAAATAAACTAGAATCATTTCAGGTGTATGAAATATTTAACATAGTAAAAATGTTACTATACATAGGAAATACAGTTAATTTAAAATTCATTCAAAATTTAAAGATATTACTGAGGTTAAAATACCAATATATTTTGATTTTTTATTCATCCTTAACTCAAGTTAGATACCCATATTTTATCATTTTGATTTTTTTTTTTTTTATTTAATCATTTTTTTTTAGTAGGGATTGGGCCTCTAAAGTTATGTTAATTTGTTATTGACTGCAATGCTTTTGTATTAATTGCATCATTAGACTATTCTTCTTAAATTTAAATATGTAATTCCTGAAGATTTTGCAAAATGAGAGTATATATCTGATCGTTAAATTATCCTACAATAAACTTACGATAAATATAAAATTTAATAATTAAATTGATATATAGGTGTATATTGTTCAATAATAAATAAAAACCTTAATTTTGAGGCGATAAAAAGACGGTACATAACTAGTTCTTTAATGTAAATATTTTTCCAATGATATAATATTATCAGAAAAAATATAATAGATTAATATATTTATAGGTGATTTCACTATTAGGTCTAGCTCAATCTTAAAAGATTTTACATTAGTTTTAATAATAAATTTATACCGCTCTTGTCAGTATATCATTGCACTAGTGTTTGATTGCTAGTATTTTTCTTTCTTTTTTTTCCTGTTGAAGTTAAAATTATCGTTTTGCAAAAACATGTGATTATAAGATATCATATGTCACCAGAATTTACATTATTTAAAATTTCTTTGCATTTTATTATATTGTATTATTTAATGAAAATAGGATTTCTCTTGCTCTACTCAAGGGTGCCTAATTTTTCAAATCTCCTTTCATACCAAATGTTTCAAATTAATCTTTTAAAGGAATCACTTGAAAGAATCATAATATCTTCCAATTTGTCTAAATTAATTATACTTTTAATTAATTAAGTGTGGAATTCCTCTTCGCGAGCTTTTTTAGGGATATATAAGCATGGAATCGACCTTACAGCCTCACTTTTTGTCATAACATATTAAACAGGTGCTCTCACAGATCTGTAACTCTCCCATAAAATTTGATAATTTGTAGTTTGTAATTACTAATGAGTTTTGACAACTATTGATTCAAGAAACTTCCTCCTTACCAGTGGATATTATCCGTGTCAACTTATTCAAAGCAACTCAAGGTAACAAATAAATTACGTTTGATTTTCTTGTCTCTCAGATAAGAATTCCCGTTAGGTTTTCGAACTATCTGAAGATTATTATATCACCGGAAGCGTGAGAAGGTCATGTATCTTCCCTTTTTTATTCTAGTTCTATGATAAAGAACAGACAAGCCTAAAACTGAAAATTACGCTTTCCTGCCGGCGCAAGATTTTTTATGCTCTATAGTTGAATTAGTGTGCAATTTAGGTGAATTAAAAAAAAAAAAACTGTGAAAGGCCGATACAATTTTGAGCGACCGGTTCTAATTCCAATGCAGATACTTGAGAATTTTTATGAACCAACTAGCAATTCCTTCTCCCGTCCTACCCCGCTAGTGAGGGATGTTGTTTGAAGAAACACTGTTACCAATAACTATTTTTACGACCAATTAGACTATAAATTTACTCCTATGATTAAAAAAGAGTATACTTGCATTCCAAGGAACGGAGAAGAGCGGCTTAAAAGATAATTTTCCAAATTTGAGAATCTGTTAAAGAAGACTTAATAAAGTCTTAACTGTAAATGAATTCACGAACCTATCGAGCAAACTCCCCCTGTGCCATGGAGACCTTATCACTCTATTTTTAATGTACTATAAAACTACTTCCAAATTAAATGTTCAAATATTATTCTCAATCCCAATGCCTTGTTCCAAGAGCCTCCACCCTGTCTCAAATACTGCTGTAACAAAGTTGTGCTTGATAAAAACATACCCTTGCGAAAATCCTTTAGAAAAAGCAACCTTGAATAAACAAATGCCCCAACACCCAGTATTAACCCGCCAGTTATTTTCCACTAAACCGATGTTCTGATCTAACAAAAGAAGGAGTAAGGAGTACCAAAAAAAACCGAACAAGGTAACGGACCGAAAAAGGGACGGATTAGAGACGGATAATTAATATCAGAACATGCTGCCACAAAATCACCTATGTCATATTCATAGAGAAGGAGACTACAACAAAAAAAAAAAAATCACTGGGGATCACAGGAAGATGCCCTAGATATAAATTGTTTGAGAAGAGTATAAAATAAGCAGATCAGTTATCCAGATTATTGGCCATTAAGGTTGCTGTTAATACCCCAATCCGAAGTCTTTGACCAATATGAAAGCATTTACTGTCAGTAAAAATAAAGTATTCAAGTTCCAATTAAGTCATCAGTATCTTCGTTCATTTATCTTATATAGGAAAACAGACGCTGCGGACCTAAACTTTCATGTGAGATAAATTGATAGCAAAATAAAAATTATATTTATGTTTAAGGAAAATAAAATAGCGTGGCACATATAAAAGTAAAAATTATTCGGAGTATGAAATAGAGTAAAATAAAATAAAGTATAAGAAGGTTTAAAAAATAATTATTAAATAAATAGCCACATTTTAAATAGGGCGAAGTTTGATAGGTGATATGTGGAGTGGTAGGATGCGTGAAGTTGTGTGAGAAGCCCCTTCCCGATAGATCCTATGTGGAAACACACACAAGAACATAATGTTGGTCCAAAAAACTCATATTTCAATATTTATTACTCAGATTTCAATACATGAGTAAGGGTGACATATAATTAGTTATTTTTATAAATAATAACAATTTGACATATTTAAGATAGAGAAACAAGTAAACCAATTTAATAAATATATAAAAAGAGATATTAAAACATAAATATAGATATAAGATATATATAATATAATAGATATATATTATAATTTATAGAATATTATATATATAAGATGAATAGAGAGATAGTAATAAATAGATATAAATAAAATAATAATGTAATATAGAAGATATAATAATATATTAGATATATATTAAGTAAGAATACACAATAATAGATATATATATATAAATAGTATAATAAAATATAAATATATGTAATAGATAAAGATATATATATATTAATATTAGAGATAATATGAGAATCAATTAGATAATAGAATTATATATATAGATAGAGATGAACGATATGAAATATAAATTATGAAATAATAAATATATATAATTATATGAGAATATAGATATAATACTATATATGATAAATTAAATATATTGATATAGATTTATATGTATATAGAAGATAGAGATAAAGAGAAAGATATATAATAATAGAATATATAAATAAAGTATATAAGAGATGAATATAGATATATAAAAAAGAATAATAATAGAAATTAGATGATATATATGATAATGAAATATAATCTCAAAAGCGTAACCCCTGATAATAATATATATATATATATATATAATATATATATGTATATGTTATATGTAGCCTTTATATATTTGGAATGAACACATCCTTATGCCTATGCGTGTTAGTGATTTCTAACAATTACGGAGATATCGCTTCTATCCTAGTGTCCATGCTATTTGAACAAAATGCTAGAGTAACGATCTGAATCCATTTCACTTATCATACATCAAAAAAGTCTGTATAACGTGACATATGATACCTCTTGTATTAATGTTTCTCAATAGTTGTATACATAGATGTGAGTTCAAAAATGCCAGAAGTATAGGCAGAATGATAAGTAGGTAGAGTGACACGTAATATAATTATACAAATATAGAGACTATGACCTATATTAGAAAAAGTGAGAATATTAACATAATTACTACCAGCAACCCTATTATTACACCTAAAGAACAACGTGTTACTACAGCTATAATATACGAGGGCATGGATAAATAGTAAGTAAGATGTAACTATGGTGCAGTAAAAAAGTCATATAATAATACAACACTGACCCCATGAGCTGCGGCTGGTAAAGTATATATATATATATATATAGTATATATATAATTATAGTATATGTAATAGGATATATATATGTAGTATATAATTATATATAAATAACAGCTCACGTATATATATTATAATATATATATATATGATGATATAAGTATATAAGTATTTACATAAGGATTAATAGTATATATATGAAAATATATATATATTATATGACGAGTGGTCTTTTATATATATTTTATTAGACACTATATAGTATACTTAAATAAGGAAAATCGATTTCAGAAAATTTTTTCAGAAAGTATAGAATAATATCAATATATACACCTAAGTTCGTAAAGAAATAAATAATAGTTAAAAAATAGAATAATATATAGTATGAGCCTATATATATATGAGTATAAATGATGAAAAAATTGATAATGTAGAGAAATGTGGAATAAGCGAGGATTAAGTTAGTTGAATAATATAAATATATACAAGTGACTATAATATATATATATATATATATATAATAGGTACTGTTATATAAAGTAATATATAATAGTAATAAGAAATATAAATATACAATAAGAAAATGAGTGAATAGATAAATTAGAAAATGTAATGAGCAAAAAATTATTGTACAAGTTACAATAAAAAAATGATTAGTTAGAAAATATTATTATATTTTAATATAATATGAAAAATAGCGGTTTATAGGGTATATATAAATAGCCATCATATATAAGGTAGAAGCTAAAATAATAGAACGTAGTATATATATAAGTATACGTAACATAGCTAGTATAAAACGACATATATATATATATAGTAATAGTATATAGTATATATATTATGTATATACATAATATAAATAGTATATAGGATAATATGTATAGATTGTTTCCTCAATGATAAATAATATATGTTATATATATTATATTTTTATATAGTATCCATATCAATATATAAAAGTACAGTCAGTAACAGTATAACGAACTGAGAGGCCTAAATATATAGTAGAATACGAATATAGGGGCTATATATCACGTTACTAGTTTAAATATAATTTAATATACTTAACTACCTACGAAATATCATAAATGAGTATTAAGAGCGGGTATATATATCAGCCCACCGTATAATTATAATATATAGTAAATATATTATAATATATGTGAATGATAATAGATGAAAAGTAAGTAAGTATAAAAATAAGTAATTATATTACGAGTAAGTAAAGTGTTACTAATTAATATTAGAATAATATAAAATATAAGAAATATGAATGAATAATAGAGTAAATATATGCTGTAAACTGTTACTAAATATTTAAGCTAATTATTAGTAATATTAACTAGAAAAAGATAGCTCCTATTATAACTATATAGATAATAATAAGATATAAATAGAGATAATTAATATATGTAAGATATATAATAGATAATAGAAAAATTAAAGTTAAAAATATAATGAAATAGATACGAAATAATAATATAGATATATATTCGATTTGGTAGAATAGATAGATAAGAGATAAGATAATAATATGAAAATGTCCTTATGCCTAGTATAGAGATATAAGGCAGCCTATCTTATTAATAGGATTGATATTAAATATAAGATAGAAAGCTAAAATAGAGATGAAGAAGAAGAATATAATAGATAATAATGAGAAAGATGATATATAATATATAATAGAGTAAATAAGTTAGTAATAGTATATCACCTCACAAAAATAAATAGCTCGGTATAGTATAGCCTATCTCTCAGCAGTGTTCTGAGCGAATACTTAGTGGCGCTAGTATATATAGTATAAGATAGTTCCAAGGGTGAATAGGGAATAAGGCTAGGTAAAAGTACGACTCGAACTAACTATAGTAGGTCTATTATGTATAGTCACTAGGCAAAAAGTATCACGGCGTGACGAAAAAAACGCTGGCAGCGCGCGACGAAGTGTATCAAATAATATATAGATAATAATAGTATAGTGATAACACTCATTTTATGAAGTAGATATGATTAGCTAGGGAATAACGTACAGTAACAATAATATAGCGAATTTAATAAGTGGGCATACGTGCGAGGGTACCTACAAAGACAAATAAAGTAGCCCAATAGTAAACTAATGTGCAGGAAACAAACTAACTGGAACGTAGAGATAAGGCGTAACAACCGAAGAGAACTAATATAAGCCATGAACATATTATATCACGCGGATACCAAAGGGTGCCAAAAAAATACCTTAACGGACCGATCAAATATGCCCAAAATAACGGCCCAGAAAAATTATTTAGAATATATAAAGCCCTATAGCTCAAAAGCACATACCCCTCCAATAATAGAAGTATCAAATAGGGTCATATGTATTTAGATACAGTATCTAATGATGAAACTGTAAATTTTAAAGGCATAGCGTACTACAAAGGGGTGCAGGTGGGCCTTCAAGAGAGGACCCGCCCAACGCCCGGATTCAAGGACAACCGAAAAAAAATGATAGGAACTTAAGCCGCCATGCCATACCTAATAAATTACGACCTTTGAATAGCCCTCTGACCAAAAGAGTGAAAAAGAGGCCGGCGCTAATTTTAAATATTCCCTTTCAATAAATATATAGTAAGAGAATCTAAAAATGATATAATCAAAGCAAACTAAGAGTATATATTGTTTAGGTGGAGGAACCTTATTAAAGGAAATCCGTGTGCCCGTATATTGATGCTTCTACATCAGTTTTAATGTCGTAGTGTATACTTTTCTGGTGAAACAATGCGAATAAAGAGAATCTGCCCTAGTGCCGTTGGATTTGCAAATATCTGGCCCTTAGGGAGTTAAATAAATAGTGAAAACTTACCGGCTGATTAGACAAGCGAGTGTTATGCCATAGTTGAGAAAGGGTGTCAAAGACATCCACTAATGTCCGAAAAAAACTCCTTGAGTGGTGTGTTTTAATAAAAGAGCGTGGTGCCAATTTTCGAATAACGTAAAATAATTCCAGTCTTTTTTCTGGAATATATTCCATTAACTATTGACAGTTCCCCAATCCATGTTGAAAGTTTCCTTACCTATAAGGACTTATCCATTTTTAGAACTTTTCATTTCTATTATGGACACCAGAAGCCTGACATGTGACAATATCTAGGTTAAGAGTAAACTACTTATTATGGATTCGCTCCTATTACGCCCATGCGTAACTCTAAAGAATCTGACAATATAAAGATAGGTAGGCAAAAAGTAATTGAGGAGACCACCAAATACTTATCCTACCAAATACGACCAAAATTGATGCGCTCACTAATAGCCCATACATCATAGAAAAGGTAGTTCGGAACAAAACATAGTAATGATTGAGAAAAGTTTATCGGATGGGCTGTTATGATCTAGAGAAATTCAATTAAGAAAAAACAAAAGAGACGTTAATAATAGATTTTTCAACCTATTTAGCCAGTTTATTAAAGGATCATTACAATATCCTTCATTGCCTACAAGTAATTAAGATATTTATTCATCCCACTATTAACCTTCACTATAAGGACCATAGGACCTAAAAATGTGATTATTCCAGATTTGGAATTACCACTTAGTATAGTTATACAAAATCTGTACTGACACTACCTTCTATCCCCTATCACAAAAAATAAATTATTGTAATTTAATTTAGAATCGAGAATTTCCAACGCCTGACCAATAACAACAAACAAATTCGCCGGAAGTAAGATAGATAATGTAAAGGAACGCCGACGGTAGAAGGAGATATATCAACGAGATACCTTTTTGCTAACCAGTTGGAAAAAGAGGGGTAACCTTATGAGCGAAGAACAAAAATGTATCTTCATATGACTCGAGACGGAAATAAGTGATTCGTTAGAATAAGCGACCTCGTAGTGGCGTGTTGCAAACCTAAAATATAAAATAGCAATTTATTATTTTTAAATTATCTCTTTATTAATTTTATTTTTGTATTTTAATAATTAATATTCCAAAAATAGCCAAAATTAAAAATTATTATTGTAGAATTTTATTCCTCAATCCCAGATTACAAATGAAATCAATTTAAATTGTAATAAAATTTTTACAATTTTTAAAATCCAAAATAGTAATTTTCTTTTCCTTTGAAAATTCTAGCTACCTTGAACCAAAAGCTTTCTTTCTCTCTCTTCTCTTAAAATATTCCAAACAAATCTTAGTATATTCCCATACTACACTTCATCTCTTCAATAAATCGCCTCTGACTATCCTTCTTCTTTCCAAATTCTCTCTCTTCTGGTCCTTATGTATTTTGCTTCCCCTTTAGTTTCCACTGCTTCCACACACGATTCCTTCATCATTCCAAATTTAATGTGGAGTGGTGGTAGTAAAACTTTATGGGGAGGGACTAAAGTTTCTCGGAATGATTTTCACTTCTTGGCTGTCCTATTAGCATAGGTAACAGGGGTATTTGTTGAAGTAATAATTAATTAATGATGATAATAATGAATAAATAATTAATAATAAATAATAATAATAATAAAATAATAATTTAATAATTAATAATAAATAATAATAATAATAAAAAATAAGAATAAAAAAATAATAATAATAATAATAATTAAAATTTAAAATTAAATTTAAAACATTAATAAAAATAATTTTAATTTCAGAATAAAAATTAATAATAATAATAATAATAATAATAATAAATAAAATAATAATAATAATAATAATAATAATAATAATAATAATAATAATAATAATATTTAATAATAATAATAATAATAATAATAATAATAATAATAATAATAATAATAATAATAATAATAATAATAATAATAATAATAATAATAATAATAATAATAATAAAATAATAAGTATTAGGTAATGAGATGAGAGTGGATTTGAATATTAATGCGGACAACTACGGGAAATAATGTGGTGAATAAGAAATCCAATATAATTGTGTGCAAAAAGGGAACCCGAGTAAACTTGAAAGTAAATATGACTAAAATTTATATGAAAAACCAGGATGAGACGAGTATCCATGAGGAAATACACTAACTAAAAGACTAAATCGTAATAATAATAGAAATGAAATCAAAGGGAAAGACGAATACGTGAATGAGAATACCCCGTATGAAATAAATTAATAATTAAGTAAAAATGAATAAAGTAGGGAAATCCCCTAGTACGTGGAATAATAATAACTAAGTTTATGTAGTTGCACAATATTGTTTTGCGGCAGATGATTACGGAAGATGAAAGAGACCACAAAGAACAGTCATGGTCTTAATGAAGAGCGCAAAAATTTTTAATTTAACTTCCCTAGGTATCTTCTTGAAAACTTAGAGAGAAATAATGAAAGTGCCTGAGTTATTTCAAATATGTCGATCTATATATTCAAAGGTAACTTTACATGTGTCGGAAAATTTTCACCTGTTAGCTTAGGTAAATTTTAGATTGTATTAGTTAAATATTGTCAAGAGAAAATTAGAAATAAACAAGTCCAAGTATCTGTATTACCGCAAAATGTAAGGCACGTGTAAAATCGAAACGAAAGTTGCCTCCTCTAATTCCTCCAGGTATCACCTATACCCTATGTTTGTTTCCGATCTAACATTCTTTTACACACTCTCACGTGACAAAAGAAGGATAAATTCATCCCTGAGAGTGTACAATAGATGATATATATATAATCTAAAGTCTGAATATAATTAAGTAACATTTTTGAGTATCAAGGTTGTTATAATGCTAAAGTTGATTAACTTTAAATATATTCATCTATCTAACATTTGTTGAGGAATAGTCCGTAATAATTCAAGGTAGATATCAAAGTCACATTTAAGGCTATATATTAGATGAGCTATAAAAATTATGGCAACTGGCAAGTTACCTAAAGTATATTCAAGTAATATATTGAAGAAGATAAGTAATATAATAAACTATCACATTATTCACATACAAATAATGAAAAGTTTAACATATGCACTACTACTAACATTATCACATATACTAGTTTCAATACCATTCTCACACATAATATCACTCAGTCTCAAACGGGACCCGTACACGTTGTGAGAATTGAACTCCATACTAATATAAATTCTATTACCTACAAAAACAACACAGAGCAAAATTTTAACTCTCTACTTAAGTGCAAAAAACTAATTTTCGGGTGTGAAGGTAGATTCGATTTTCTATTTTATATTCTTTCATTTTATTTCATTGAAAACGGTGGAGGAAAGGACAGATAACATAATATATTGCACAATCACAAAATGAGGCAGGATCTATAAAAGCGCACCGTACGAATAGATTAACTATACTAAATAAATGTAGGAAATACCAGCTAGGTGTCACCAAGATGTATATAAGGAATAAATAAATTAGAGCATAATAGTATTACTTAGAAAAGAATAAAGGATGACCTTAGGAGAAGCTTTAATTATATAATACAGAGCACTGTGTCCATATATAGATTATAACCAGCTCCTATCTGTTAATGGAAAAATATTATAGACAACGATTTCAGCCGAGAACAGATAATATTAAAGATACCATCCTACACTAAAACTAAAGAAGTATGATTAGATTTTGCATAGATAAAGTCGCACAGAAATAAAATGTTATAAAGCATTCTCATTAAGTCACGCATTTTTAAAGGCCTGTATATACCAAGGAGTACGGGAACGTAATACACTCATAACGCAAAGAAGTAGATGATATGCACCCAGACGGGAAAGTGAGAATTGCGATACTATATATAGTAAAACATAGGTAGGTATTTTAAAGCTGCGTAGTGGAAAAAATTAACGTATAAAGAGCAAAAGGGTATATGAGTGCCTCTCTCGATATGATAGAAAAAACCACTCGTGCCTGCTGCGTATCTACCACCAAAACATATAATAGTAAAACTTAGATGAGAAACACATCGCCAAAGCGTAATGAAATGAGGCGGGATAAAACCGTTCTAAGAGTCAGAGAATAGCGCCCAAGAAAGTACGAGTATGTAGCTGCATCGACGTCAGGTCGAACCCGGCAATAACTAGATAGGTCTAAAATCACTGCAGTAACGGGTTCGATAGTTAGAACCGGCGCAACCATACGACCGAAAGAGTAATATTGAAGTAAGCAATGTTGAATACATACTAGGGCGGGTAGGCTATAAGGTCGAGATGCCCAAACAGCTTGCACCAACAGCTAGGCTCGGCACCGTAAAAATAGAAGTATAGTATAAATGAGTTGACGCCCGGTATGAGATGTGAGAAACGCTCAGATAAATACATCACCGCCCACTGGATAGACCCAAAAGCTACAAATGTAAAGTATAAGCATAGAAAGCTAGTAGGCCCACAGCACGGCGTGAAATGAAATAAACAACCTGTGACGACAGCAGCCAGTATACATCGCAGTAACCAATGAGGTACGGAGTACGACCAATAACTATGAAACTGACTACCCGTGAGTGGACATAGATAATAGAACGGTAAATCCTACGGCAACATGATAGTTATACCAACACTCGGTGAGCTGGAAAGGTTAAGAAAAAGAACAAAAACAGAATGTTTAAGAGAGTCTTGCTTAATAAAACTTTGTATGAAGCACAGCGCGCCATATATGTAATTAAACAATACATACGTGCAATAACTAGAGCCAGGGGTGAAAAACGGGTACCGAGAAGATAAATACTAAACACGGTGAAAAAACGCCGGGTATATATATAACATGTTGAACACGGTTGAGGACGAGGCCCCTAAGAGATAGATGAAACAATTGGTGATGGGTTCAAAACAGGTAGTAGAATAGGGCCGTAGTAGGAGAGACTCAGAACTTAGAGGAGGTTTGATAGTAAAGGCCTATTATGGCCAGTCATAATAAGCGCGGGAAAGGAGAACAGATAACAGCTAGTAAGCAAGTAGGAGTAGAGAGGGTAGAAACAGACTGAATAGGTCCACATAAGAATAAGTGAGTGACATTATAGTGTGCCAATGAGGAACGCGAGCTGTTAGAAAAGTGATGGATAAGCCAGGATTAATAAGTGATAGAAGTGGAGCCTACGAGAGACAGGCCAGAAAAGTCCGGGACCGGAGCAAGGGGAACGCCGCGCCCCAAGTATAATCTCAATCACATACCCATATAGTCACCTATATATCATTCTTTTCCATTTTCTGGAATATGATCATGACGCGACCTAGGAGTGGTTGAGCGTGTGTGACTGAATGTTATCTGTATGTTAACTTTTAAGCTACCGTAGAGCGACATTTGAATTTTACTCATAAGGACAACTAAATAAGCTGTGTTGTGTCCTTCTTTGCTTTGCCAACCAAAGGGGTGCGGAAAAAACACCAAACAAGCGAAATCGGATGGAGAAGCCACACCGAACGACGGTGGAGCCCGTGAAGAACCTTCAGCATATGCAATCTACTTATTGAGAAACTGTTGGATGTCAGAGAGACGGTGGCTGCGCGTCGCAACACATCTGAATGAATTATATATGTTAGAAATACGCTTTTTATCGATAGTCACAGCGTAAAGACGATAATATGGACATATACTTAATTCTAAGGCAGTCCTGATAATTGTAAATCTCTATACAAAACAGACCTCCCGAAATTATAGTGACGAATAATGAAAAAAGCATTGAATGGTAACGGAAGAGCATGGCAAGGACATATAAATAACTATCCGTATGGTTACAAAATATTTATGAGATAGAAATATGTGCTCAATCTATATATCATCTAAGATGTGCACTTAGCCACCTTTCATCGCGTTAAGAAATCGGATCACTTGACTAGTATCCAAGCCTAGCCACATCCGCCTACCCGGTAATATGAATAGGTCTATATATTTCATTGGGATTATGTATAATATTTATAAGACTGACATAAGTGATCTCCCTTATAATAATTTTACCTATAAATATAATATCTGATTCCTCATTCGATTCTACTCAAGCCACCTTTTTCCCCAAGGAACTCAAAGTTCCAAAACAGCTTCCTCAAATTACCCGACAAAAAACAGGCCCCCTTCCAATTGTTAGCTGGAAGTTGTGGTTATGACCGCGTTTCAAGGGTTTGGACCAAGCGTAGCCAGAGCTGGGGAGAGCATGACACCGTGATAAATTCAGAAACCTACCGTCTGATAGATAGATTATACGTTATGATAAATCATAGTGTCGAAGAAAGCCCAGCCTTACCTTCGCCCTTAATACGACTTTATTAGTGACCAACCAATCACCACGACTAAGTTCAGGTAATAATCCCAACCACCCTCTTACAAAGAAGCTCCTCTACGGCTGACTATCCCAGCATTTCACGCCCGCAAACACCTCGGCAAAAGGACAGATAATAGGTAGGTCCCTGTCATGGGTTGTGCGTCTTTGAACCGATAAGTGGTGGGGTTCATCCCTTGAGCCTTACAGGATGACAAAGAGAACCCTCCTATCACACGCATGTCACCATGCCACCCAATATCCATATTTGTTCCGCTGAACCCAGTAAGTCTAATCGCCCCTTTAATAGTTGACTCTAGGCTGGCGTGTTCTTATACTCACATCTACCCGCCATCCTCCAAAACTCAGCTATACCTGTTCCATCGTACCTCCCCTTAGAGCGATTTCTTATTCGAGTCCCTGAGCTCGAAGAGTATTCAATCATTTTCTTATAGGGGGTAAAGTCCGCTCAACGCAGGTGACTGTCAAAGAGAGTTGAGTCGCGACGGCGAGGACGCACACCACAGTACAACCACTCCAGTCACAATCCGTTCTTAAACCCAAGCCACATGAGCCACATACATCTCGAAGTAGCCAAAGGAGGCTGCCACATTTGCCACGCATAAAGACGCGAATACCTATACTCAACACCGCAAACCAAGCTCTCCAATCATTCTTCAACGTGAACACTTTTATCACCTCTCTGTCAAAGCACAACAAAGTACAACTCTCCTAAAAAATATATTTCATTTGCCCTCATGTTCTGTATACGAAGTTCAGTAGCGAACATCCTAAACCAACAGCCCCTAATTGAAGTTAGAGACGCGCAAGACTAAGAGACAGCACCTGTAGCAGTCAAAAAGCTTGAGTGACATGAAATATAACCTTCTTATTCCAGACCATAGTCCACTACTATGCATTGGAATTATCCTAAACAGAAAGTGTCCAGACTCCAGTTACTGTTTCCCCTCACGCAAATACCCTAGCCCGAACGACGTGTAGTCTCTTCCTGTACAATCCACCTCCGTGACTCCTTGTAATTTCTGCCAATCACTTTCCTGCAATTTCGCCACTTGGTTAAACCCTTATCCATGCATGAGTCCCTGCTGACGTGACAATCGATCCGAATGTACACGGCGTGTGTGTAGAAGTGACCCGAGAAATGAAACCGAGTAATGATATCGCGTAAGGAAAATATTTTGTGATAACCTCAGTGCACATTATGTCCAGAGAGACTGAGACGTCACGCAGTGCGTAGACATAAACATTGCGACCACGTGATGCACGTTATGGAACCGTATGCATCCAAGCAGGTAAAACCATCCCTGGCCCACCTGATCCAGAAGACTGTTGGCCGAGTTTCACTCCTTCCAACCGACCCCCTACAGGACATATTACACACTCCTTAGATCCTATAATCTGTCGTGCGTCCTGAACCCAGCATATCGCCTCGTCAGATACTGCATGGGTTGGCGTCTTCAAATCTATCCGCCAGCAACAATACCCAATGAAGGGACCAGCTACTACCGATGGCCAAAGGATAAAGTTCAGCCGTTGATAATAATAAAATGGACCAACCGTATAGTAGATATAAACTTATATGATGGCGGTGTTAGAAACGTGAAATGTATACTTTAGCCTCAAGGCGTCTAATACATAGCTAACAAAGGGTAGGTCAAAATTACCGTACTTTACGGTGAATTCAAAGCTTCGGAACCTCTGCAATATTTCAGTATAGGTATATATGTAACGTGATATAATAAGCATGAAGAGTAGTTGAAAATGAGAAATGAATCTAGAGACAGTTGAAATGATAAATCAACCGAAAGCGTTCTATGTTAGTCAGGAAGTTTTATATAATTTGCCCCTAGGGCAATTGAAACCTCTCTTCATGAGCACAAGAAATTAGTATGTCACCCTTTACTAGAGCCTAAATTAGAGCGCAGAATGAGGTCGATCAGAGAATAGGAGAGGATAACTCGCTGACAAGTGAATGTAAATAGACGAAAACGGCCGGTGAGTTTAGGCAAGCTAAAGTAGTACTACTATTGGCACTGTGTGAGAGATATGTAGTCAAGGTTGGAGCCTGAATTGTGGCGTCGAAACCAGAGGAGAGTGTAGCGTTCGACCATTACTATGAAGAAGATGAGTTTTAGAAGAAAAGAAACAAACGAGATGACGAATTATACACGCCAACTTTGCTCCCAAGTGGGTAGTTGGACCGAGAGCTAACCAAAGAGTGTTAGACAATCAAACCCCTGCAACAGTCTGAAACAATTGATAATGGTGCTATATAAAGGATGCGAAAAAGAGAACACGCATAAGTAATGTATTTCACGCCCGTATTGTCAATGATTTGTCGCAACAGCGAGCTATAACCAATAAGGAAATTGTATAGGGAAGCTCTGTGGCAAATGTTTATTGATTATATATGAGGCTAAAAGCTATTGGTGAAAAACGACCTACTGAAACTGAGAGAAGGTCAAAAGTATGTCTGAAGATCGATATTTATGAGAAGCGCGTTGTAATAAAAAATAAATAGAGTCGAAAGTGATTGGGCATTGTTAATATTAACCAGCAAGGGGAGAGTGAGACCAAGGATATGCCTTGTTCCTTTCGTCTAAGATAGCTGAATCAATATAAGAATGATATCAGTTATTGATACATGAAGAGCAGAGAGTAGAAAGCGTGATCCCTCTTACAGGAACCCGATCCAAGTGCGTTCTATTAAAAGTCGATGGACGAATAGAACCTAAGAAGTTAGTGTGAGAGTTCGGAAACTACGCACCTATTTCAAGGAAAATTAAATAAGTGTAGGCGCATGATTTGGTATGTTTCGCCGCTGTGGCGTAACTCAAGAGATTACTCTCTACGATGAAGTACTGGTAGGGAGCGATTGGGAGTAAAGAAATCCAATCCTTGCCTCAGAAAAAACCGGAGTCGTAGTGATAAAAAGGCATGCCCGGTCGTTGAGAAACTTATACACGAATATATTAAGCGATACCTAGGGATTATAGTGTAGAGTGAAGTGAGCAAACAAAAGTCAATCCTTGGTTGTGAAGTTATGTGGTAGCATCTAGGCGATGACCAAAGCTGAAGACCAAAGTGTCTGTAATTTAACATATGGATATATA
>JABUQX010049998.1:82500-90922 GCA_015478945.1 Trachelipus rathkii
ATATACTAACTGAACAAATGTGCCGGAGCCTGCTGAGTCTGATCACGAAGAAAAGCACAGAGTTTCACGGATGGAGGAAAAACGAAAGGAAATATGAAGAAGAATAGTGAAGATAAAGGTCTGAGAAGACAACGGAGCTTTTCTCATGCGATGAAGAATATGCGCCGGCGCCGGAGCTGGAACAGAAATCTTGAAATATGCATATAATGGCTAAAGTAGGGTATGCTTTTACTGGTTTACAAGTGAGTAGAACTTAATTTTGAGGGTTTCAGAACCCTCAAAGGTGTCTGAGGACAGCCAAAACGGATCTGAACTGAAAAAAGAAGAACCGCATGAAAGGCAAAGCAGAAGTTGAGGAAGGATGAAGAAGAAGGAATAAGGAGAAGCTTCATATACTGGAGCAAATGGGTCATTGTCGGAACCTATGGTGGAGCCGGTGCTGGAGACGATGAGGTGCTGAGCTAGTAAACATACGCTTGACAACACAAAAGTGTTGTCAATGTACATTTTTCAATGATGACGAGTCCGAATTTGAGTGCTTCTGAATCCTCAAGGATGTCGGTAAGCCCTCCCATGGAGTGTAGGTCCCAGATGAAAAGCACAGAATTCGTGGTTGAGGAAAGATACACAGAGTGCATAAGAGAAGAATGATGACGAAGGATGATGATTCCGGAGGAATCAGAAATCGCAAGGTTCCATATGAGATGTGGACCAAAACCCTAAACGGGGTTTCACTCATACAATGGGTTTTGCCCGTAAAAATGAATACAGCTATTAAATACATAAACGATCACTCTAGCAACAGACCTATGTGGCATAAGAGATGAAACTTGACACAAAGAGCTTATTAATTATACGGTCACTATTTATTGATAATTACTTAGATGTCAACTATAGCAAGCAAATGTTTCACAAGATATGAAACTTAACCCAAGTATACGACTAAATTCTAATTATTTGTCGTTCTGCATATCTTTCTTAATACATTGGATAACTTAATGTATCCTTACCTAACCGAACTAAGCATACTAACCTAACTTTGTCTTGCGCAATCTGGCTCAACATACTATCTTTACCTGTACAAATTATTAATTACGGCATCTCTCTCTCTCTCTCTCTCTCTCTTCTCTCTCTCTCTCTCTCTCTCTCTCTCTTCTCTCTCTCTCTCCTCCTCTCTCTCTCTCTCTCTCTCCGTCTCTCTCTCTCTCTCTCTCTCTAGACACACACACATATACTACACACACAGGCCTACACACATTGTCTTACCTGACGAAACTAAATTTTCTTACCTTCACTAGGCACATCTAAACTATTGTCACCTGATACTGCTTAAACGAATGAACTTGTGCACATGGCCGTTCCGATTCTAACATGTGCTGGCTTGCATTTCTTTAAGTAACTCGTATTCGTCTGTATGCTATACATAAACTACTATATTTCATTTGCATGAAGAAATAATTTAATAATTTTGTTTAAAGTTTTTATTTTTCATGAAAATATTTACAATCCCTAGAAGTTATATTACATCTTATCTTTCGAACCACAGGTCACTTATCACTATGCGTCACAATAAATGACGTTATTGCAGTACAATGTGACGAATAACGCATTACCTTCATTCACAAGCTACAGATAACGAATATACATCTGAAATACGAAGTCTGTGGTATTAGTTTGTTACTGAGTGTCAGTGCATAAAGATGGCTCTCAATGGTTGATGGTATGCGAGTATCTTATGTATATTGTGGAAGGTGGAGGAATCTGTCTCTCGACCTTTCACCATAGTATTGACAACAATGAATTTTAACATAGGTGTTAGGTGAAATAATTCTCTTTTTTTTATATAATTTCAATAGATCTGACTCCAATATATAAATTTATAAATTGAAGGAGAATTATATTGTTTCTAATACAATAACAGTTTAATTCAGATAGACTGGTTTACATATTATTTAATTACATAAACGATTAAAAATCAATGAACGTTTGGTACAAAATTTGGTAATATGTAATTCTTTTATATTATATTTACATAAAAAATATTATGTTTTAAAATAAATACAATTAAGATAATTAATAATGGTAATTACAGTTGTAGTTAAAATTAATCAAGCTGCATTCTAGGTACAATTAAGATGCAGTTACGAGAAGATCAATTAATAAGATGTATCTAATACAAGATGTAGTAAACACAAGGAGTTCTTCAAAACATCATCATGATAATTCCTCAAAACATAATCATAGAATTCAATAATGAAGAAGATAAGAGAAAATGGAATGCAGCCATCTCTTCCAGCTATTGTAAATATTATTTATTACCAAAAAAACTTGATGTTATTTTAATTAATAAAAATTTCTTTATATTAAAAATCTAAATTCCTTGCTGTGGGGAAGAAGAATAGAAAATTTAATAAAAATATAAAATGTCTTTGTTAGAATGGAATAACTAGAAGAGACTACTAGAAAAGTTATGAAAGTCTACAAGAGATCTACGAGAAATATAGTTGAAGAGCTGCCGACCAAGTCGGTCTCAAGGAGAGCACATAACTAGGTTGCTACGGCTCACAACAACAACAATAGGAATGGGCAAACCCCTAGGGGGCTCCTAAGGATCCTTTACAACCTATCACATAAAAGCAAAAATAGCTAATTAAAAACAAACTGTCGGGATACTTAGGATTGACCTCAATACAACACAACAACAGCCTCAAGAAGCCAATGCCGACGGGCGAAAAAAAGGATGCCTTTGAGGTGCCCGAATGGGCTTGCCATATCTCGAAAAAGTGCATGGTTTAGCAGGAAAACTCACCCGAGGAGTGGTACTTCGAGGTGTCCGTCTTAAGGCAGACTTCTTAGTTGAGGTGCCTGTCGTGAGTCGGAAGGATACTGGAAGGAGGAACCGAAAAAAAGGGTAAGACGTCGGGAATACTTGAAACTTGAGGTAACGAAGGAGAAACCGGAACGGTAGATTCAGGAACCGGAGTATTGGACACAGGAAGAAAAACACCTGGAGAAGTAGAAACAAGATCAATGTCATCCGATAGTTCTAATTTCAAAAAGGCAGGTTTCAGTCTATCGATAGAATTGACTTCCTCTCGACCTGGATGTTGAGCTGTAAAGAACTTTGGTGAACGTCGCAGGACCGGAAAGGGACCTTCGTACTTGGGTGAGAAAGGCCTTTTATGACAGTCAATAAGAACGAAAACATGAGAAGAAGAAGTAAGGTCAGAAGGAATGTAAGAATGTATTGTTATGTAACGAGTCGGAGTGGGTTTCCATGAGGAAGCACATTTCTTTAGACGAGAAACGTAGGAATTAGGTTCGAAAAGAAGGAAGATCACTAGCGTTTTCAAAGAACTCACCAGGAAGACGAAGGGTAATTCCATAAACCAGCTCTGCAGAAGTCAAGTTGAGATCTGATTTAAGGGAGGATCGAATTCCTAAAAGAACTAATGGCAATGCTTTAATCCAATTCTCGTGTTCCATGGCACAATCAATTGATACTTTTAACTGACGATGGAACCGTACGATAATTCTGTTCGAGACAGGATGTAACTGGTGGTGCGCACTCGTGAGAAGCCTAAGAGTATCATAAGGTCTCTAAAAAGAAATGACTCGATGATGACGGTGGAAGGCACTTCAAAGCGCGAGATCCAATTGAAGACAAAAGCTTTCGCAACGGTCTTGGCTTTGATATCCGGAAGTGGAATAGCTTCCGGCCACCTGGTAAAGCGATCAATGCAGGCGAAGAGGTAAGAAAATCCCTCTTAAGGAGGAAGCGTCCCGACAAGGTCAATATGAATCTTATCGAAAAGTCCCGAAGGAGGAAGGAATTTTCAGAGAGGAGCTTTGGTGTGTTTATGAACCTTGTGTTTTTGGCAGGAAAAACATGCAAGGGTTCAATTTTTCACATCCGAGTTGATGCCAGGCCAAACAAAACTAGGAAAAATTAACTTTTGTGAAGCCTTTACTGCAGGATGTGATAAAGAATGCAAGGTAAGAAAAACAAATTTTCGAAAAGAATGTGGAACTAAAGGATGAGGAGAATCTGTTGAAAGGTCGCAAAGAACAGGTTTGGACACATTCGGAACCGTAATTTTTCTCAGCTGGAGAGATGTTTCTTCTGAAAGCGAAATACTTTCTGAATTCTGAGCCTCGGCCAAAGCTTCATAATCTAAGGATGTAAGTAGTGTAATGGAATCCACATGAATTCGCGACAGAGCATCCGCAGTATCGTTGTCCACCCCTGAAATGTGCCTTATATCAGAAGTGAACTGTGCAATGTATTCCATATGTCGAGCTTCACGCGGATTATGACGTTCATGACGTGATTTAATGGCGAAATGATAGGTTTGTGGTCGGTCAAACATGGAATTCTCGACCTTCCACGAAATAACTAAAATGCCGGATCGCTTTGTAAATGACGAGGAGTTCACGGCTAAAAGAACTATACCGGGTCTCAGCCGGATGGAGTTTTTTGAAGAAAAATGCAAGGGGAACCCAATGCTCGTTCCGGAACTGTTGTAGCACTCCCCTATAGCAAAATTGGATGCATCGGCCTGTATACGAGTCGGTGTGTCCCCTTTAGGATGCATAAGAAGAGTAAAGTCAGCAAGAGCATTTTTAGTGGCGATAAATGCCTCACGAGTTTCCAGCGTCCAAGGAATTTTGGTGGACAACCTGGGCTTAATAAGCGAAGAAAGTAGTGCAAGAATAGAGGCTGCGTTGGAAATAAGCCGATGATAAAAGTTTACCATTACCAAAAACTGTCGAAGGTTTTGCTGAATTTCGGGAAATGGGAAATCACGAATTGAGAGGCAAGACTTTCAGAAGGTGTTATGCCTTCTGCAGTTACAGTGTGGGCCTAAAAATGTTAAAGAGGAAACTCCAAAGACTCATTATCAGCATTTATCCTGATACCATACTCGTTCAGACTGGTGAAGACAGTTTTAAGATGGTCTTCATGCTCCTCTGCGGAAGTACTGGCTATCAGAATATCGTCGATATAGACCCAGCAAAAGGGTAGGCCGTGAAGTACTGTGTCTATGAAACGTTGAAATATTTGGGCTGCATTCCTCAATCCGTATGGCACACGAAGATACTCGAATGACCCAAAGGGCGTTATCACAGCCGTCTTTGTGATATCCTGAGCGACCACCGGAATTTGATGAAATGCTCGCACTAAGTCGATTTTAGAGAAAATAGTGCTACCATGAATACTAGAATTGAAACTCTGGATGTGCGGGACAGGGTACCGATTAGGAACAGTAACTCCATTAAGGGCACGGTAGTCTGAGCAAGGATGCCAATCCAGAGAGTTTGGTTTAGGGACCAAATGAAGAGGGAAGCCCAAGCAGATTTAAAAGAACGGACAATCCCTAATTCGAGCATATGCTCGAATTCTGCACGTGCAACTCTAAGTCTGTCAAGAGCGAAACGCCTAGCACGAGCAGAACTGGGGGTCCTGTCGTTTCAATATGATGTTGTACATCATATTTGACAGGCAGTAGAGATGAACAAGGACGGAGAAGATGAGGAAAATCTGAACGAACCATATTGAGAAAAGGATTAGAAATGTCGGAATGACAACAGAAATGGAACTTAACCCGAAAACTTGGAGAACACCATACACTTTAGGGTTTGTATTCCCATCGAGCATGCGTCGACTCCTAATATCAACCAAGAGGTTGAAGTGCTCTAAGAAGTCGGCATTAGGACAGGATATACCACATCTGCAACAATTAATACTTAACGGAAAAGTCGGCGAAGGCCATGGTCTACGGAATAAGACTGTTCACCATACACCTTAATGGACGTACCTTAGATGCGCGGAGGGTAGTGTTTGTAGGAGAAAGAGGAAATTTTGAAGACGTGGCAGAAAGTAAAGAGACTTCCGCTCCGGTGTCGACCAAAAAAAGCTGGCCTCTGGTGGGGTCATAAATCATCAGCTTAGACCTTTAATGGTACCCACCTCAGCTGTTGATTCTGCTGATTGGCTTACGAGTTTCCCAGTTGGGAATTTTGGGGATTGAACAGATGGGAATTAGTGCACGGCATGGTACACTTGTTTGCAGCAGCACCAATTTCCTTTGGTAGAAACAGACTCCTGGTTGAGAATCTGTTGAGTTGTTAGAAGCAGGACGAGGAGATTCCGAGAGAGGTCTGCGAGGAGAAAATGGACGAGCAAATTGTTGACGTTGCAGGGCCTGTAATGACGTCTGTTGTGTTACATTAATGGCCTGCAAGATCACTGCCATTGACTCCATTGTTTCCTCCAGTCTAGTCATCCTCTGTGACAGATAATGATAGTTTACACTGTTGGAATATGCAAACTCCTGCCTCAGTGCCTGGTCAGCACTCGTCATCTCCTAACAAAATGCATCGATATGAACGGTGGTAACTGCAGGTTGAAGCTGTGTGAGTGTTGAAATCCCAGCTACTGTTGACACAGAAGAGGAAGGCGTAGGAGTGTCAGATTGAGGAGTATGGATGCGGTCCAACATTTGACCGTATTCTTCTAGCGAAGAACTAGGTTTAATTAGTGCCATCCAACGACTCGTCTCAAGTGGAAACCGATTAAGCCAAAGTTCAAGGAACATTGCCTGGCTGTTAAAACTGGGATTGATGTAATTACGCAAAACCAGCATCCGCTGCATAAGATGGGATGGTTTGCTCTCCCCCAGTACTTCTACTGAAATCAGTTGCTTGACTATCTCCTCTTTGGGTATCTCAAAATGATCGACTAGGATTTCTTCTAAAGACTGAAAAGGGTTCTAAGAAGACAATATATTTGGAAGAGCATCCTGTAACTGCTCCAGGACAGAGTTAAGCAGAGCTGCTATAGTAGCAGCATACTTCTACTGAATGGAGAACGAGTTGGGAAATACGGATTTAACAATGGTAAACCATAAACTCGGCTCACCAGAGTTATATTTTGCAGAACCGGCATATAATGCTATAATGCACATTTTGCACAGAAGAAGAAGAAGGAGGAATTTGATGAGGATCACAAGGACAAACTGAGGACGGCGGAGAAAGTTGAGAAGGGTCAATTTGAGGATGTGAAGATTGAACTGGAGTGAAATGTGGGAACGAAAATCCATGAGAATAAGGAAAACTATAAAAAGAAGGAAGAGAATGAGATACAGAAGGATAAGGAAAGTTACCAAATGATTAGGCAGGAGTAGAAAGTGGAAGAGGAAAGTTTAGAGAAAGTGACACGTCAGTAAAGTAATAACTCGAGAAAGTGGAGGAAGTATAGAAGAAGAAATAGAAGTAGGAATTTGTATTGTATTAGCTGTAGTAGTGGTTGAGACCTGAGAATAGGGTGTCTTGGTAAAGAAGAGACAGGGATAGTGGTGTCAAGGGATTCTTTAACGCCCATGATGAAAAAAAGGAAAACAAGTATTCTTACAATTAAAACTCAATCACAAAATTATAATATTGTACCTCACAAAATACAAAATCACGAATGATATTGTAAATCACATAATACAAAACTGTAACAATGTGATTTGTATGGGAAGAGTGTGGCTCCTGTAATAATCAAATTAAAATAATAATAATAAGAATAATAATAATAAGAATAATAATAATAATAATAATAATAATAATAATAATAATAATAATAATAATTGATAATAATAATAATAATAATATAATAATAATAATAATAATAATAATAATAATAATAATCATAGTAAATTAAATTTCAACAATGAAAAATAATTAAATTAATAATAATTAATAATAATAATAATAATAATAATAATAATAATAATAATAATAATAATAATAATAATAATAATAATAATAATAATAATAATAATAATAATAATAATAATAAGTAAAAATTCAACAATGAAAAATAATAATAATAATAATAATAATAATAATAATAATAATAATAATAATAATAATAATAATAATAATAATTAATAATATTAATAATAATAATAAAATAATAATAATAATAGTCAAAAGATAATTACTAATTATAATAAAAAGGAAAGATACTCAAATATTTAATCTGGATATCTTTCCTTAAGAAGCAAAACTAATAAATTAATAATAAAATAATCACATAAATAAAATAATTAATTCAAATATCAAATAATATAAGAAATAATTAATTAATAATAATTAAGAATAATAATAAAAAATAATAATAATAATAATAATAATTAATAATAAAATAATAATAAAATAATCATACATAAAAATAATAATAATAATAATAATGATATTTATTATTAACAAATTATTATTATATATTCATCTAATAAATAAATAAAAATATAATAACAATATCCAATAATAATAATAAATTCAATAATATTAAAATAAAATAATAATATAATAATAATAAAAATATCCCTTACCATATTTTACCAACAAAAAAAATTATTTAAGTCTTTAAGTA
>JABUQX010049999.1:0-40000 GCA_015478945.1 Trachelipus rathkii
ACACAAGTCTCCCCTGACCGATAATTTCCTAAGGGTTGGAAACCATAGAATCTGCAGATAGCGAAAGTATTATCCACCAGTAGACCTCGAACGCCGAAAGCCGTACTGGCGATCGGAAAGAAGGAATGAGATTCCAGATGGTCTAAGAATGAGAGTTGAGAAGGGTTTTTCAAAGATCTTAGACAGAATTCATATGAGGGCAATATGGCATAGTTAGAAGGATCAGAGCCCTTCCTTTTTTTTGAAATCGTTTAAATATATGCGCGCTATCAACATTGAGAGAAAAGTGCTAGTATTGAGGCATAGATAATATAGTTGACGAGATGAGCGCCAGCACGGATTGCAACACTCCCTTTCAGAAAAACTCGGGGAGGAAATGCAAGTTCCGCGCCACCCGCCTTCCTAACGGTCAAATAGATTTCAGGAGTCCATGCACCGATCAAATGTAATCTCAGGAAAGGCATAGGATATCTGAGAGAGAAGTAGGAGGAGAGGAATGCCATAATCGTACAGGGTTCAGTTAAAGGTAATAGAGGAGAAAGCAGTTGGCCTTTCATTGCCAGAGTTAGCAAACAAACCATTTCAGAATCGAATAAAGAGCGAGGAAAGGTAGCAATTTACAGAAGTTCGTTGGCAAAGTTTTTGCTAAAGCCAGAAAGATTTTGTCAGAGTGAGAACCAAGTGAGGTTAGCGCACTTTTCGGTTTGCATGAAAGCCCGCTCTGCTCGTCGAAGAAGTATCCTGGCAACGATTTCAGCTGAATGAAAATTAGCGAGAGTCATAGGAGAACGAGAATTTTTCCACCCCCGATACGCATTCTGTCTCTAGCAACTGAATGGCAGGAGATACAATTACGATCGGAACCATAGGATTATGAGGCAGAGAAAGATTTTATTCGAAGAAGAATGAACTGCTCATCCCATCAACATACAGCTCCCCACCTTGTCGGCAGAATCCGAAGCGTCACCAGAGAAAAAGCAGTCATTCCAATTATAGTTAGTGTAGAAGCAGCGCAAAGCCCTCCAATCGGCCCGATAAAATGCTAGAAAGAACGCACAGGCAGGATGGAGTGTTGGAAGAGAAAGTATTAAAATTAAGAGATTATAAGGTTGTGGTCGGATTTACCAATAGGAGCGAAAGCTGGTTGATTTATAAAGATGAAGTACTCATTGTCGTGAAACATAGGTCAAGTGTGTCAGAATATTGCGTTGGGACGATTCCGCGAATGTATTGTCGGTTCTTAATTAGTGCTCCAGCATCGTGATAATGCTGAATGATTCGGCTCCTCCCCACCTACAAAATCAGTATGAGAGGACCCACCATTCAGTGTTGTGTACATTGAAATCCCCTAAATAGAGGACCTCATATCTGTTTGGATATGAGAGATATAAGCCAGTCTCGTGAAAGTCTAGTAAGGTCCTCTATTTAGGGGATTTCAATGCTATCATACGTAACATACCTGAGGAATGTGTGTTGTGGTGTTGTGTAGATCTTGAGCCTGCTTCAGGACTTGATTTAGTGTGTTGAGATGGTGAGGAGGTGCCGAATCAATCTAGCGATTTCTCAGACAATCTGGTTTAAGCCATGACTAAATTAAAGAACCAATAGTCAACTATTTCGCGGATCGTGGTTTCACCAACCAATTCTGAACACAACTGAACCTAATGTTTCATCCACTATCTTTCTCTTTATAAATACACCACCTATATCGCCCTATATGGTAAATCTGACCACAACCTATATCTCTTAATTTTAATACTTTCTCTCCAACAGCTCCATCTGCCTGTGCGTTCTTTCTCAGATTTTGCATCGGATGTGCCGCATGTGAGGGCTTTTTTTTAAGCGCTGCCTTCTATCAGTATACTGTTATAAATGGAATGACTGCTTTTCCTCATGTGACGCTTCGGCCTTACTGCCGACAGAGGTGGGAGCTGTTAATCGTTGATGCGGATGAGGCAATTCATTCCTTCTTCGACTAAATCTTTCTCTCCTCATTAATCCGATAGGTTCGATTTCGTAATTGTTTCTCTTATGGCCATTCAGGCTAAGAGACAATGCGTTATCGGGGGTGGAAAAAATTCTTCGTCTCCTATCACTCTCGCTAATTTTCATTCAGCTAGAAATCGTGCAGGGATACTCTTCGACGTGAGCAAAGTCGTGGCTTTCATTCAAACGAAAGTGCCTAACCTCCTTGGTTCTGCCTACTGACAAATCTTTTCTGGCCTCTTGCCAAAAACATTTCAAACAACTTCTGTAAAATCTACCTTCCTCCTCTTATTCCGAATCTTGTATGTTTCTGTGCATAACTCTCCAACTGAAAAGCTGCCAACCTCTTTTTCGGCCTTACTCTATTTTTCCTTTACTCAACCCTGGACGACAGCATTCCTCTTTCGTCCTCCTTCTCTTCTCAGGGTCCGTTATGCCTTGCCTGAGATTTACATTGATCGGGTGCATGCGACTCCTGAAATTCTGATTGAACTTAGTGGGAAGGCGGTGGCCCGGATGCATTCCTCCCGAGTTTTGAGGATGTGCATCCGTGCTGGCCCTCCTTTCGTTCAAATATATTCTCTATGCCTCAATACTAAGCACTTTCCCTCATGTGTTGGAAGCGCGCATATGTCCAAGCTATTCCGAAAAAGGAAGCCGCTCTGATTCCTTTGCTAACTATCGCCCAAGCTCTAACCTGTTATTCTATCTAAAGACTCTATTGAAAACCGCTTAGGAAAGGGAAAATTGGTGGTCCATCTGGATTTACATTCCCTTCCTTTCGGATCGCCAGTACGGCTTTCCGGCTTCGAGGTCTACTGCGTGATTATACTTTTCCTATCTGGACAGATTATGGTTTCCACCCTAGGAATTACGGAGACTTGTGTGTGGCGCTTACAATCCAAAGGCATATTGACCGCGGGTGGATTTTGCCCTATTGCACGCGTCACGCCTTCTCCAAGTCTCCCTGCCTTTTGGATTTTTCTCTCCTTCTCTTTGCGTTACTTATGTATAGTTTTTTCTTCAAATTCGCTCAATTATCGGCTTGCTTGAGGGCACTTCTTCTTTTTCTGTCAATAAGGGTGTTCCTCAGGGTTCTGTTTATCTCCTACTTTTATTCTGCTTTCATTAATGTTCTTCTCGTCTGCACATCTAACTTATTCACTCATATGCCGAAGATGATGCGACCCTTCATTCTTCAACTCTATTTCAATTCTGCTCTCCCTCTTTTACTTCTAGAATTGTCTATCGTCTTAATCTTTTCCGAATCTTTTCTCGCTTGATCTGGATAGAATTTCCGGGCGGGGTCGTCTGAATCCGTCTCAACCTCTGGAAAATTTAATTCTTTAAAAACCCAACTTCTAAGAAATCTCCCTCTCTCTAAGACATTTTCTAACTTTCCTATCTCTTTCGGAGGGCTTCTTTCGTCTCTCCTGTTGACAATTATAAACATCCTCGTGCCTACAATAAAACAAAAAAATAGTCTTGAAACCTCCACATCAACAGATGAGTGCTAGGCCGGCCTCAAAGAAAACTGGGAGTTCTGTTTAGCCTGCCGAGGATGTTTTTTCCTCTTCCACAGCTTACTCCAGTTAATAAGGTCCATCGCCTTTGTATGGGACGCTACTGCCTCTCATATCTGGCGGGGCTCAGTTTTCACCTGGCTTTTGGATGGGGTCGAGCCAAAGGAAAAAAGACTTATAAAACTGTCCTGTACTTTCTAGTTTACTTATGACCCTCTATCTTTGCGCGCGATGTTGGTGCTTTATCTCTCTTTCTATAGGTACCGTAGCGCGCAGGTGCTTCGAGGAAACTTTTTCACTCGCGTCCCACCTCTTAATGACGCCCTCGTAGCACAAGGGGTGCATGGCGGCACATGAGTTTTGCTGTTGATATTGCAACTTCCAGACTAGTTCGCTGCCGCGCCTCCTCTTTTCCTGCCACCTATCTGTCTGTTAGAATTGCTCTTACCCATCTTCTGTTGTTTTCCATAACTCATTTAATCTCCCTCACTTTAAAAGCCCGCGCTGTGCTCATCTGTCCGTAATTGCGTTAGTTGTAAATGTTTTGGTTGAGGTAACACCCCACTCTTTGCATTATGGCTTCTGCCCGTGAGCGGGTGGTGATTAACTGCTTAAAAATATATATATATATATATATCATATATTAACCTATATATATTATATATTATATATATATCATATTATATATATGATATATTATTAATATTATAAATATAATTAATATAATATATTTTGATATATATTTATATTGTAGTATGCGTTAATATATATATATATATTATATACTATATATTATATATATATATATATATTAGTGATAGCGGACGATTAATCTTGTCATCCGGCAAAAAATCGGTATGATTTCTTTTTGCAATTCGGTCTCCTTGTAAATATTGATTCCGCCTGATTAATCGACCTAATATTCAAGAATTTTGAGTACTAATATTAAAATAAGGAAATTACAATTTAAGTTATAATATTATATATATATATATATGATTATTATATATCATATATTATAATAGTATATATACATATATACTTATATATAATTATATAGTATCATATATTATATATATATATTTATATATAGTATATATCTATGTATATATAGTATATGAATAATATAACTCATACCCCATTTTGATTTATGTAATGTATTGTATATCACGTTCTCAGTGCCTAATTAGTTCGCCTTTCTGTTCTGCGCTCACATGTCATCCACACTCATCCTCCAGACAACATTCTTAGAGACCACCATCTTTACCACATATCATATACCACATATATCCACACCCCTCCTCTTACACACACATTCTTACAGACTATCTCTTCATATACCTATGTTGTGGGGGAGAAAAAACCTGGTCCAAATCTCTAATTGTCCGCGTGTCGTGAAAGGCAACTAAGTGATGGTAGTAGTGGTTTTGGCTTGACCCCAACCACACTATCTTTTTGCCAAAGAATGCTAATGCATTACTCAGAGAAGGTTCGTGATCGCCGTAAGCGGCGATTCTATCTTTCGGCGAAAATGTATGAATCGTCATGGATACATGGAATGTCAGAGAATAAAATGTTGAGGAGAAGAGGAGAGAGTGATGGGTATTTAGAAAGGCAAATTTGATTTGCTAGCTGTGACTGAAACAAAAGATGGAAGGAAACGTGAAAATGAGTGGTGTGGTGCTGAAATGTGTTTGTGTTTGGTGTGGAAAGGAATGAAGGAGCGGGATAGAAAGATTTGCAATTTCTGATGATACTTGTGGTAGCAGAGCTATGCGCTAGATTTTGATGTGTGTTTAGATGCTAGAATTCTAAAGCGTTAAATTTAAGTTGAAAGTAAAAGTATGTGTGGTTGCGACATATGTCCATCTGAGGGTAATGTTGAAAGAGTGCGATTTTCTGAATAATCTGAATTGATGTTTTGGAATGGGGTGAGTAGGGAATTTAGTTCATTTGCCACATATACTGCCCACCTAAGATTTTTTTTTTTACAGTTGTCACCACCACTCACAGGCAGAGCCCTATTCAAGGGGGGGGGTGTAGTACGCTCAAAAAGTTCACCCTCTAGCCCAAAATTAGGCAGATGAGCACAGACGCAGAATTTTGAGTGAAGCGAGATTAAATAAAATAAGACTACAGAAGATGAAAGAGAATTCCACAAAATAGAGGGGCTGGAAAGAATGAAGAACCACAGCGAACTAGCCTGGCATTACCAAGATCAACAACACAAAACTTGTACGCAGATACAGCACTCCTTGCTGCTACGCAGGCGTCTTAAACGCGTAGGTGGCTACGCAAATGATAAGGTTCCTCGTAGCACTGCGCTGGGGTGCCTATAGAATAGAGATAAAGCACAACAAGCAACAGTTTATAAGCCTTTTGGCCTTTGACTCGACCCTAATCCAAAAGCCGGGTTAAACTAAAGCGCCCCCCCCCCCAGATATGAGAGTAGTAACTCCAAACAAGGGTGGATGAGACCCTTGTATATATAGTTAAAAGCTGTGAAGAGAAAAAAAAGTCTCGCAGTCTAACAGAACACCCAGTTCTCTTGCAGCGCCTAGCAACCGTTGCTGACATGAGGTTTCCAAAACATTTTCTTGTTTATGTTAAGGCCAAGCGATCGTTTATATTGTCAACAGGAGAGAGACGAGAAGAACCGTTCGAAAGAGATAGGAAAGTTAGAATGCGTTGTAGAAAGCAGAATTTGCAGAAGTGGGTTTTTAAAGAAGTGAATTTCACAAGGTTGAGACGACCCCACCCGGAAATTCTATCAGATCAGCGAGAATAGAATAGGAAAAGATTAAGACGAGAGCAATTCTAAGAAGTTAAAAAGGAATCAAAACTGAAATGAGTGAAGAAATGAAGGCGTCGAGTTATCGGCATATGAGTGGATAAAGTTAAATGTGCAGGTTGAAGAAGAAATCATTAATGAAAAGTAGCAATAAAAGGCTACAAACCTGAGAACACCACTTATTGACAGAAAAAAGAAGTAGTCGCCCATCAACAACAGCCGATATTTAAGAGATAAAAAAAAAGAAAGCTAGACATAATTAAGCAAAGAGAAAGAGGAAAACCAAATGAGGGGAGCTTGGAGAGCAGTGAACGCGTGCCATACTCGGTCAATGCTTTGGATATGTCAAGCGCCACCACGCACATCTTCCCTAGCTCCTAAGAGCTGCGAACACCATAAATCAGTTAGTAGGAAAAGTATATCGCCAGAAGAACCTCTAGCGCTGAAAGCCGTACTGTACTGGCTATCGGAAAGAACGGAATGAGTTTCCAGATATCTAAGAAGTGAGAGTTGCAAGAAGGTTTCAAAGATCTTAGCATATAAAACACAAGTGAGAGCTATAGCGCCATAGTTTGAAGATCAGAGCGCGTTCCTACTTCGAAAGGTTGGACATGTGCGCACTTCCAACACTGAGGGGAAAAGTGCTAGTATTGAGACAATAGAGAATATAGTTGGAACGAGGGGCGGCGATAGCACGGAAGCACACTCCTCAAACTTGCGGGCAGGAATAAGCCATATCTGGGCCACCCGTCTTCCTACCCTTCATAGATTTCAGGGGCCTATGCCCTCGATCAAATGAAATCACAGGCAAAGACATTAGGACACCTGAGAGGAGAAAAGGAGGAAGAAGAGAAATGCCAGAATCGTCTAGGGTTGAGTTAAGTGCCGAAAAATAGGAGGCTAAGAGAATTGTGCCTTTTCAGTTGAGAATTACAACAGAACCAATCAGAGGAAAAGGAGATTTACAAGAAGTTGCTAGAGATGTTTTAGCAAGAGGCCAGAAAGATTGTCAGTAGGAGAACCAGAAGGTTAGCGCACTTTCGTTTGATGCAAAGCCCGCTTTGCTCGTCGAAGAGTATCCCCTGCAAACGATTTCTAGCTGCTGAATGAAAATGGCGAGAGTGATTGTGAGAACGAGAATTTTTCCACCCCCGATACGCACGTCTCTAGCCTGAATGCCAGAGAACAAGCACGATTTCGAACCATGGTTTATGAGTAGAGAAAGATTTAGTCGAAGGAGGAATGAACTTGCTCATCCCATCAACGAATTACAGCTCCCTCCTTATCTTTTTAAATATTTATTATCATTCCATCATTATTCTAACTGCAGGTAGCAATTTGCTATTCATCTGGCAAACTCGGAAACCATTACATTTAAAGGTCCTGGTCTAAATATTTTAATACATATATGAGAAACAGCCACTTGACCTAAGAAAATGTTACGGACCACAAGCATTGTCTTCTTCGTTTTCCATTAAAAATACTTTTCATATTCATTAATTATTATTATTATTATTATGATTCTAATGATAAAAATGATTATTAAAATTAGTATTTTAATCCCTTAACATGTGGAGTTTTAGCGGCCAAAAATCGACTCCGTATTGCGGACTTTTCGTGCTAGCAATCTTATCATGAAAATTTATTATATTCTTAGAAGTTATGAGACTTATATATATATATATATATATATATATATATATTATATTATATAATATATATATATATATATATATAATATAATATATATATATATAATATATATATATATATATATTATATATATATATATATATATATATATATATATATTCTTTCTTTCACTTTCCTCAAAGTGTGTGATAAAGACATAAGCTCTATATCAAACATAAAAAAGCAAAATACGTGCACACTCTAAAACAAATATTTCAGACTGAAGGCAAGTTACAAATCACTATCTTTCATTATAAGTCAATCGCGTCAAACCACACCAACAAAATTAGCCAACCACGTCAAACCGCGCCTTCAAAATTAGCCAATCATAGTGTAGAATCACATGTGAGTTCAAAACAAGGTAATACACCCTTAGAATTAAAGAAACTACGACCCGAGTTTATCACAGAAGCTAAAAAAGTTGAAAACTCAAATATGAGTTTACCACAAGAGAATGTCCATTTTTGAAAACTCATATATGGGTTCACCACCGTTAAGGGGTTAATGGGGGTTGAAGATTAATTTTAATCCTAAAATAAATTTCGGAGGTGAACCCCTGACCCCCCTGTCTACAGCCTTTTATAAGATATATATCATATATATATATAATATATATATTGATAATATATATATATATATATATATTAGTATATATATAATATAATATATATAATATATATATATATATATATATATATATATATTATATTTCTTTCTTTTTCTTCACCTTCCTCTTTGGCCCAAGATTGGGGTAAGTCTGTACAAAGCATCGGAAAAGAAAAGCAGTAGGCGAACATGACAAACGTCAAGTCGAAAAGAAAGCCCGGCCTTACCGCCCCCTCTGTACCATAAATTAGTGAGAGCTCGTCACAGACAGAAAAATCCACCCTAGAAGTTTCATGACCGCGACGGACCCCACTATGGTAAATCGGTCAATGTAAGGGTTCATCCCCTGGCCCAGGTGGCCACAACCATGCCCCCATACAAAAACCCCGCCATTTCTCTTCTATCATGCACCTTTATGTTATTCTCGCCTCGGGCCAAAACTCAACATTTCTCTCCTTCAGACATTCGTTCACCGACTCAATCACTTTCTCTTCGGTCTCCCCAGCCGGTCGATTCTAAACACACTCACCACTATACATCCGCTTAACCCAACGACTATCACTCATCCTTTCCACATGACCCAAAACCATCTCAAACATACTTTCATTTATTCTCTCATTACCCCTGTTCTTCACACCACACAACTCTCTAATACGTCATTTCCTCTCTTTATCAATTCTTCTCACCACTAGCACACCCCTAAGATTTCCATCTGAAACACATGAACTTTAGATCTATAACTTTCTTGATCCAGAACCATAGTCTCCACTTACCAGACAATAACACAGTAAACAAACATACCCTTCAATGTAAGACCCTTTAAGCACACTCAAGACTTAGTCCCTTTGCCATTCACAACGATTTAATTGCACCAGCCACCTTCCTGCCATTCACAAACTTCCTACTACACTCTGCATCATTCCGTTCCCGTTCTCATCCAACACATACCCTAAATATTTAACATATCTCAGACACTTGCTCCAGCTGTGACGTCCACCATCTACATAACTTTCAGCCAGTCTGAGGACTGTCCTCAACTCACAACCAGAACCTTACTCTTATCTACGTTTACTTTTCAAACCCCTCTTTTACATACCCATGCCAAATCTCTCTACCAAGTCTCTCAAACTCGTTTCAGCATCGCCACACAGAACCAAAATCATCCGCATATAATTATAGGTAGGGCACCCTCCACTGATCTCCATCATTCTAACACCATTTCCTGCCATCCCCACTCGAATTCTTTCATAACCCCATCCATATAATAAAGTGAATAACCAAGCGAGACATAACACAACCTTAGGTCTCACTCACTATTAATCCTTAACCAATCACCATTGACACCATTATTCTTACACATTGCTTCACTATCGTCATACATACTTTTATATTCCATTCAGAAGCCTACCACCAAACCATATATCACTAATACCTGCCATTAAGCGGTTCCCTATTAACTCTATCATACGCCTGTTGTAATCCATAAAACCTAAATATAATTTATTCTTCTTCTCCCTCCATTTTCTCAATCATTTGTTTCAATGTAAGATTTGATCCACACATCCTCTACCACTTCCTAAACGCACCTTGTTCTTCACCAAATCAGTCCTCAGTCACTCGACGCACTACACTCTTTCGACCAAAATAACAGCATATACCTTCCCTTACAACACTCAATAAAACTGATTCCCCTATAATTTCCTACAGTTCCCCTTTTTCTCCCTTACCCTTTATATAAGGGTACTATTACCTCTCCCTCCAATCCCTTAGAACTATACCCTCCATAAACGTTTATTACACAACTTCCAAATCAATCAAAATCACCATCTCGCTCCGCTCTTCATCATTTCACTAGTAATTTTCATCGTATACCTGCAGAATTTACCATTCCTTCAACTTCTCACCCTACCCATTTTAAACCCCTTTCCCATTCCCTTTTTAACTAATTAAAAAAAAAAACCCCCTCATCCAAAATATCTATCCTTCTTACAACCATCAAAACCACATACATTCACTAACCACCTCATCATTACTGTAATATTATCCAGATTTTAAAAGTGTTCTTTCCACACTCCCCTCACATCCATTCAATCAGTTACAAAAGCACCATCCTATTCATTATTCTAAGCAGCATTCCCTTATTCTCATTCTTAACCTTCGCGCTTCCTTCCAGAAGAGTTCCTATCCCCTTGTATGTCCTCATTCATCATCCTAATCCAAAACTGTTCATTTAACCTCTTGTTTCTCCTACGTATGCACCTTTTAGTATTTCTTTTTCCTCCTTATATTTATCAAGCATCTTTCTTTTGAAAACCTTCATCATTTGCTTTGAGTACATTCAACCCCGCTTCTTTTTTACCTTTAACCGCTTTCATCACCTCTTCATTCCACCCATTCCTGTTAACATTTCTTACTTCCTACATTTAGCACATCCACACACTTCCTTTTGCACTACCTAACAATTCTTCCTTCATTTGCCCCCAGATTTGTTCAGTATCAACTCTTGTTCACATTCAAACCGATTTCTAGCGAGCGCTCTTAACATACTTTTCCTTTAATTTGTCTTGCCTTCAACTTAACTTCTCACTTCTTAATTTTTACCTACTTCCTTTCGTATCACCTTCCTCTCCATCCAAGCCCCCACATAACTTGAATTTTACATAGAAACAAACATAATGATCGATAAGCCCATTCCTAAAACCCCTCACTGATTTTACATCCAACACATAATTCAACACATCCTTCTTCACCAACACAAAATCAATCAGACTTTTCACTTCGATATACCATCTCTACTACACCAACTCTAGTATACTTATGAATACTCTTGTGTAAAAAAGTATTACTTACACAATACCTCTCTCTTCACAGAAACCAGTCACCTTCTTACCATTCTCATTTTCTCCCGCCACCCCAAACACCACCTGTTTTACCATCCCTTTTTGATCAACTATCCAACCATTCACGTCCCCCAACACTATCAATCTGAAGCTGCTACTCACCCCATCCAAGAACAATCATTCAGAATTATCCCAAAAAATCGTACTCCTTCAACGTTTCCCTTCAGATGACCATACGTCACAACCACACAACCTTGACCTTTTTCAAACTTAAATTTAACATTAGAATTCTAGGACTCACACAATCAACGTCTACCATAGCTTCGTGCCACAGGTCACTCATCAAAATGCAACTCCTTCTCTTCCTCTCTCATTCTCTTCCACACCAGCATGCACACATTTCCACACCCACACCACTTAATTTCACCTTTGCCTTTCACAGCGAGCAAATCAAATTTTGCCCTTTCAAAATACATCCATTCGTCCTCTTCCTCCTCTTCTCCTCAACATTTATTCCTCTAACATTCCATGTACCCATACGCTTCATCCAATTTCGCCGAAAATTAGAAGGTCGTTTACGGCGATCACGACCTATCTCCGAGGCACTGCATCAGCATTTCCTACAAGCAATACGTGGAGTGGGCAGCCAACCCAACTACCACCGCCCCTTAGTCCGACTTCTACGACACGCAGACATACGATGTGGGAAATTCTTTCTCCCCCGCACACAGGAATATGAGTAGTAGGGATGTAGGATGTCTGTTAAGGCTGCTTATCTAGAAGTGGGGTGTGTGCTTTAATCATGTTGGTATATGCAATATTGGATTAAATGGTGGTTAGTAATAATGTATGCCTGGCGAGCGCATGAGTGTGTGAAAGAAAATATAAACGCAAAAAGAAAGACGCACATTAAAAATGCGCAGTATTTCATCGCCTTCGAGTATGCGTGTACTCTCCTCATATATATATATAGTATAATATATATATAACTATATATATATATATTATCTTCGTTTATTTTTTTTAAACATATTTGGTTACAAAATTTTTAATATCCAGCCTATGGTAATTCCTTGGTCTTATAGTAATTTTGCCTATGATATCTGGTTGGAATATTTAAAACTGTTCAATTTAATTTTTATTTTCCCTTTTTCATTTTTTACTTTGAATAAGGAGAACCAAAAAGTTTTATTTCTATCCCTCAATTTTATCGACACAGATATTTTTCATAAGCTTTTCTGGCACCACAGTAATAAGATCGAGGATCCAAAATTTTTATTTTTATATTTTTTTTATATACCTTTGGCCACACTTTAAATAAACTATCCAGAGCCTTATTTCTAAGTGAACATCATTATGTCGCCTAACCTTCATGACTGATTTTTTTTTCCTTTTTCAAACCATTTAGTTACATTTTTTTAGTCGGTACATGACCCTATTCATTAGTGACCTATAAATTTCACTCTACTCCTATGGTAGTTTATATTCTTTTTAAAAATATTATTAGAAATTGAGACACTAAAACAAGCAATTCAATGTTTATGCCTATACTGTAGTACATATTTCATATTTTCGATTTTCACCATGTATGGCTACGTAGATACACCGCTGTAATATCACTAAAAAATGTAAAAACCTAGTTCTTTTACATTTTAATATATGAAAAAAAAAAAACTTTCTCAAAACCTTTAGTGATAATACAGCGGTGCATCCACATAGACGTTGGCAAAGGTGAATAGACCCTCCTCCCTTTAACATACCCTTTTACCAAATAAAGAGTCGAAGGTATCTAAGTCCAATCAATAAAAGAAGCAAATTAACCATTCTAGTTTCTTTTGCAACTTTAATTTTATCTGCAATCAAGTATTACACTCCTTTTAAAGGGGATATTTCTAGACATTAAGTCCGATGTTTGCTGTACTCGGACAATCATTGAAACAATTTATTGACTATGCAATGAAATGATTATTGAGTATACCTTTCTTACATTACTCCTATGAATTCTTCTTTAACTTTTTATTTTCAACCCAATATCTACTTTCTTCCTGGAAGGTATTTTTTCTCTCCTTGTCGGATTCCTCTTCCTGATTATGCCACAAGACATATCTTCGACATTTTTATCCAATTTTTTTTTTAAACCTATGATACTTTGTTTTTTCTTTTCGGAGATTCTGCCAGTAACGTTTTATGCTTGTTTTTCTTCTCTATACTTAATTTCTGAATTCTGAAAACTCGTAAAGCTATTCTTATTACTTAAACCTACCTTCATGTTCATTCTTCATAGCTTCACTCCGTATCAACCAGGGTATGTATGTATGTCTCTAGTGGTCACATCGTTTCTTGTATAAAATCCACATTTTGTTAAAATGTTTGCAAAGTACCTATATCCATCTCTCTATGATGATATTTATTTCCTCCAAATATATATATCCATCTATTCATATCTGACTCATTTACCTATTTCCTTTATTCTCCAAGTTCCATCATTATCCTTGCTAGTAATTTTTCCCCACAAAATGACTTGGTGCTTCGTGTATCTAAATTTCATTATATGTCTTCATAATTCTTTTTTAATCAAATTATACCAGTGTTAAAACATAGTGTATTTTCCCTTTTCCTTCAATATTTTATCCGTTTATGTTATTTTCCTACTCTATTCTTATTACTCCACGTATTAGTACAAGCACTTGGCCAATAATATTCTGAATTAAATATCACACATTTTGTTACGGTTTATCTAGACTCGTTTTTTTATATCCTTCATTTTTCTACTCTGATCTACCCATTTTATTTTTAGACCAAGGTACCTTGCCCATTCTTCTCTAATGGTGACTAGTTTCCACCCTTTCTATTTATTACTCAAAAGTTTTCACTTAGCTCCCTTTGAAACTTTGGATATACAGTTCTTTTTCTTCCTTCCAGTAAATTTTTCTTTTTTCCGATCCTATGAACCCCTTATTTGGAAACTATACTGTCACTTGTTATAATAAATTGCAATTAATCTCCCTACTAAAAGTATCATCCACTTACCATAAGTTAACTATTGATCCTTTTTTACTTCCTTCTGACTGCAGAGCCAATAATTTTTTTTTTTTTTTTTGCCGGTTCCATTATATTAAAATATTCGGCCTCAATATTAAAATTTCTTGTCTCTGGCTCTATCGTTTTAAAAAATGCAACTCCTCCGGCTCCGAAACCCTTTACTTAATAGTAAACATTTTTCTGCTTCAACTCGAAAATTTATTGACTGAAGCTCCACCCAAACCTTTGCAACCCTGCTCCCCGATTGTTAATTGTTTTTCATTATTATGATACTCTTATCATTTATATTATTATCTTTTTTTTTAAAGAATACCACCTAACCACAATTGTTAATTAATTTAAATTAAAAAGAAAATGACTCTTTATCTATAGTTAATCAAACCTGTGTGGTTCACTAGTCAATTTTTATATATTCACTAATATACGTACTAAAAACACTAGACACCTTATATATTCTCCACAACTAACCTAAAAGCAGAAACTAACTTTAAAAAAAAATACTACATACAAAATAAGGAAATGTACACTTGACAACGGCCAATTTAGTACAATCAACTAAGAAATGTTCAATGGACTGAGGGGTATCCTAACAAAACTAGCAGGGGAGGGTTCGCGGACATACAGAGTTCATAAGTGAGAAAGGTGTAGCCTATAAAGAAGACGGATCAAGATAAGTCTTCTGAGGCATTTAGGTTGAAAGGCAGATGATGAACTCCTATTCCTTAATCCCACCAGATTAGGAGTTCCAACACCCCTACCATCATACTCTAAAGTTCTGGTAGAGACTGGTGGCAAAGTCTGAAATAGAAAGCCGAGTGGATAATTTGTTTTTATGCTGCGGTGATCACACGATAACTTAGCTTCTCCGTTATGTTGCTTCATTGCCACTCGCCCCAACGTGGTATGGGATTCTGCACATTACCTTTTTCTTCTTCCTGGTGAAGAGTCGATCAAGAAACTTCTGGATAACCAGCAACAGAGGACTATTTGGATACAAAACTTGCAGGGCTTAAATGGCACTGTGAAAGTCTGAAAACGTTACAAAAGACTCGTTGCTATTGATAAAAAAAAAAAAAAAAAATCCTAGAGAGTCATCAGAATCGAAACTATCTCTGCCGTGAATGTAGAGGTGAACGGAGAGAAAATGAGTGAGGCTTCGATCTGGCAAACATGCAGAGGCACCAACATTGAACATTTTAGAACAATATGAAAAATCTGTACGGAATTTCTATGAACCTCTGAATGTGAGAAAAAGACATTCGAATCTCTGATGAGTGATTTGGTCAGTGACTCCAAAGGTAACCATATCGAAGGAGCCGGATGTGGCCAGGGAGTAGCTAGTCTCAGGGGAACATGGTAGAACTCTCTACAGAGAAATGCAAATGTGAGACAATGGCATATCATTTCCGCAATAGGCCAGTACTCTCCCACTCTATACCATAGGGATAGGGATGAGAAAAAAATGGGGGCTTGTTTTGGAAAATTTAACAACACATTATAAAATATTTATTTCTTTCAAATTTTGGTTTGCATAATTTATAAAAACTTCGTTAGGTAAATGAAAGCTTACTCTAAACATAACTTTAGCTGGAGATATTTTACGTATATTAACAACCTCTATTACATATTTCTTAAAGTTTAAACTAACTGCTTCGCGCAATTCATTCACATCTAAATGTTTCACGTAACCAGTAATATCGAATTCATTAACAGTATAACCTAATTTGGAAGCTACAAGATAGAGAGCAAATTCTGGAGTTTCATTGTAAGAAAACAAATATAAATGTATTATGGGTAATTTTGATATAGTAATTTCAAAATCATAGCATTATTTTAATTGCAGATTCAATTGACACATGATAAATATTCTATATAAAATCAGGTTGTATCTAAAAGTTAATGGCTATGGAAGGTAGATTCATAGTAATGTTTCACTGCTATGAGTAGATAAAAGCGATTTTTATTTTATCTTTTCAGCTGGATGAATTCGTCGCTTTTGCGTGAAAATAAAATATAGGGTAGTCACGATAATATGATTCTTCTATACTTGTCACGCTTATGAATAAGTTCTCACAAGAATGACATCTTCTTTATAATATAGATATAGTTTAAACTAATAACAAAATTGGGGGATAAAAAGTACGTATATAAAAGCACATAAAATAGCAACTGTACGACTATATAACTTTTTGCATATAACATATTAATCTGAGATAAACAATTAGTCGTTATAAGATGACTTCATATAGTATTTGCTCTTTGGAATTATAGATCAATCACAAACTCCACTTGACATAAAACATAAGTTTATATTATGGTCAAAGCTGGGACCTATATTTGCATTTATTATTTCTTTAAAGATCAACGCATTTTACATTTTTATAAAAAAAAATAAAATCAATTACTTGAAAATGGCGACACCACCAATAAATAAAATTAATAGAAATACTAACTAAATATAAGAGAGCTTATCGTCCCCTGCTAGTGAAGTATTTCAGCCTGAAGACATATTCTTTCAGTGTAGCTGTTGCTTCATATGCCACTTGATATTCCAACAAATAGAACCTATGGTAATAATCGAGAGTGTATAATAGCAGTTATATAATGTTCATATCAGTATCAGGTATTGGCACTTTCACAGAGTTTAGCAGTTGTGTCTGAATACATCAACAAGTCATGGAACTATCTTAGCTATCCATGCGAAAGGTCGGCGAAAGTTATTAAATCTGAATCTCGTCAATAGTATCTACTCTGGTATTCAGACTACAAACCAATTGGACACCATATATTATAACTCCAAATTTTTTATCATATCATATTTTGCCATCTGTTTCAATTTGAAAGGCTAATATACTTTTTGGAGGCTATATACTAGAGCTATATATCTATTATAAACTAGGCAAAAGTATCTCTCAGATATTTAAGTATGTTACATTCGCTGTATCAAGATAAAGTTGACTTAGTTAACAGTAGGAATAATGCTAAGAAATAACTCCTTTCTCATAGAATCAGTATAAAAATAAACCATTTTATGATTATTATTCTAGAGGTCACTATCAGATTATTTTCTCTATAATTATTTTTGTATATATCACTGTTTGTAAACTGACTATTATATTGAGAGAGATTTTGAGAATTATCAAAACAATCGTCATTCGCCGTTACTATAGAACTTGACAATCATTTCTCTAATCTTACTTCAATGAGAGCGTATTTTCTGCTCAGAGTATTTAGAAGAATTTTGTCGAGTAAATCACTGTCTGCTATAACTCACTATGTATTACGTAGGTATAGCATGATAGCTAGCATATGACAGTATTATTTGGTAGATGATGGCTATTACCGCTAGACAGTGCTATATATCATGGTTTGCTCTAACGTAGCAACATATATCATAGTCTATTCACAGTTCTCTGTCATAATATCCTTAAGAGAGATAGGATCTATGCAACTGATAAAAAAATATAAATGCATCAATTTTTGCGCCAATTTTGTCTTACCAACTTTTAGTGACCTTATCGTTAACTGTACTTGAAAAATCTACAAGAGATTTTATTTTAGGAATCCCTTGCTTAGCAGACTGTCATAATTCAAAGATCACCAAATTACCATATTACGTATACACCAATGAAAAAACTGCTTCGATATTTTGAACTTTTATTGTTGTGAGACAATATAAGACAACTCTCGGAATTAGCAAGGCTTATTTTCAAAAACTGTTAAGTATACAGAAAAAAATGATTCTATAAATATAACATGTTCTTACTACTTCTATATTCTAATGAGAAGTAATAACATTGTAAAATGATGTATAATTCTACATATAGAAATGCTCTTTTTTAAATTTATGAGAGAGTGTCTCTATCATGATCGTAAGACTAACACATTATAGTGATTTCAAAAACTCTGAAAACTAAAATAGGTAAAATAATATAAGTATATGCTCGCCTCTATTACTACTCTCCTCCAATTTAATTATTATATAAATCAAAAAAAATTCATTATGACCTACTGAGCGATGATTTATTCATTCAATACATATAAGCGCTTTCTAGTTGAGCATTGCTTACTAGACCATTCAAACTACGACAGTCAGTATTAGATAGAGATAGATGCAGCTTATCGACAATCTCATGAACTCGCAGTTTTTTACTATACTTGGAAACTAGTGGGTTGCACTGGGAATAATCCAAAAGAACTCGCTGGCATGGAGAAATAACAGTGTGATCTATCAGCTTGGTATTCACAGACAATAATAATACTAATAATTTTCTTTTTATCCATATATATTACATTATTGAATTATACTATGAAGTAGTACTCAATATTACCTAGTATATATATAGATTATGTTATTTATATATTTAATACTTAAATTATAGAATAATATAACTTTACTATATATTTTATATTGTATTATATGAATATAATATAGTTATTATATGATATATGAGTATATATATAGTAATATATATCTATTATTATACTAAAATATATCATATTATATATAATATATAATATTATATATTAGTATATATATAGGATTTTAAAAAAAAAGTACTTATTTGGTTCAAAAAAAAAAACACGAAATATGTCAATACATGTTTGGTCTTTAACGGTAAATTTATTTTTTATGTATATACTAATATATATATTATTATATAATGAATATAATATAATATAAATACTATATATAGTATATAGTATATATATTATATAATATAAGTATTATTATATTTCTAGTTCAATTCTTTCTTCTTTGAATCCAGTAATAGTCCAAAATGCCTTTTTGGAATTTAATAACGGCTTGATTAAAGTAATTCTATGAAAAAATACACTACCATTGTACATATTTTTTTTGCAGACATCTATTATGTGTAAAAGTCAAAAATTGTTTTGATATTGCAAAATTGTTTGGATATTGTCATCTACAAATCTATTGTTTAGTTGGTTTCTAAATTTTGTCTATAATGGTTTACAAAAAAAAGTTTTTTTTTGCAAAGACATTGTTGTGAATGTGTCAATTTGTGATATGCATAAATAACTTCAATGCTTAATTGCTTATTTCAGGATCTATTCCATGGATATTTTACTCCAAAATTTGTAATTTTATTTCCTTTGAACCCTTCATCTAAAGTTGTCAAAAGTTGCAACTGCCACAGGTTCTTTTTTACTTAAATTAAAGAAGCAAACCGTCAAATTCATTGTTAGATCATTACACTAATGTTTCGATAACTGATTCTGTACTAAAATGTACATATCGTCGAAATTGAACCTTTGGGCATCTTGTCAAGAGTAAACTGCGTTGATTATCTAAATGTTGAAAGACTAAACTAGGAATGTATGTAAAAAGTGATTTCTCGTATTATAAACTTTAACTAATATTTTTTTTTCTTATACCATATTATAAATAAATAAATTTTAATTTTCTTATACTTTTTTTTTTATAAGGTTTTTATTTATTTATACTTTCTGTTTAATTTTATTATTTGAATTTTTATTTTTTATTTTTTATTTTAAAATTCAAATTGTCTAAATTCATTTTTTTATTTTTTTTTTTTTTACATATATTTTTATTTGTTTTTTTTTCATTTTTAATTTTTTTTCTTAATTTTTATTATAGTTTTTCTTCTAATTCAACTCTTATTTATTTTTTGGTAATCTTTTCATTCTTCAGCTTTGACTCTTCTTCAACAACATAAATTTAATCCTATTTTTTTATTATTTAAACTTTTTAACCTTTAAAATTCTCTATTTTAATTTTATTTTAATTTTCTTAACTTTATTTAAACATTTTAATTAATTAAAATTCAATATTTGATTTAATTTGTTATTTTTTCTTTTTCTTTATTTTTTGTTTTATAAATAACTAAATTTCTTATATAGATGTATAAAAACTTATTTGTTTTTAACTTAATATCAATTTATACTTTCATGTTTAAACGTAAACATATTTACGATAAAAGGTGGTTAGAGTTGTTGGTCAGGTTTGTGGTGTGTTGTGTAATTAAGATGTGGTGTGTAATGTGTGGTGTGTAGTGTGTAGTGGCGATATTGTGTGTGTGTCGAATGTGTGTGTGTGTGTGAATGGTGTGTTGTGTGTGCGTTGTGTGTATTCCACCTTTTATTTCTTAGTTGATATGTTTATAGAAAGAAGTAGTGGCGTGAAAAATAAAAAGTGTGACTACCGGTTTCACGATTTTGGATGTAATGTTAGTTACTTACTTGTTGTTGAAGATGCGCGAAAACTCCTATATATTAAGGTGTGACTGCTAAGGTCATGTTTAAGGTGTGTCCAGGTTATGTCGCTGTACATTATTATCTTAGTTCAGCAAATGATTCTAAATTAATCCTAATTAATGTGAAGGACACTGTTAAGGTGTCTATGCGGGAATTAGAGCCGAGTCATAAAATATTCGAGAATATGAATACAGTAATATGATAATTGTTCTGAACACCTGGTATTGTGGGTAAAATTTTTGTTTAAATGTTAGCTATGTTAAGGAGTTAGAGAGACTAGTGCGAGGGTGATAATGTTTATGGCAAGAAACGGGTGACATAAAGGTTAAACAAGTTTTGCTAACTGTAGTATATGGGGAGGAGGCTCTACTGTTTCTATAATGACTAGTTAACTTCACTGCTGTTAAAGGTTGGAGGACCACTTGTGTATCGGTAAAAAACGTTTACAGTTTATTTCCGTGCTTAAGGGTGTGTGTGTGTAGGGCGCGCTTTGTCTTTGACATATATTTCTTAAGTTCAGATGATGCTAGACCGGGATGAATGTCTTGTTCTTTAATGGGTGTAATAACTTTTGTTAACCGTTAGCCTATCATGCGCTTGTGAAATCAGTGTACCTAGCTTTACAGATTTGTTGTTCGTGTTTTGAGTGGTTAGTAAGACCTCTTATCCTATACCACAATGATACTCGAATGTGACTCTCGGAACTAAATAAATCAATTAGATTCAGATAAGTATTTAACTAATATTTGGCACTAGGTCATTGAGGGTTCGGTTTGATGGTGGTCTTGATTTAGTGCACTCTTGTAGTCCATCAAAACGTCATTGTAAAACGGTACAGCCTACTATTAAGTTAGTAAGATCAGTTGCTAACCCTTAATCAATAGATCAATAAAGACTACAGATGGTCAGGAAAGGGAGGAGAGAGTTGAGATAAGTGGGTCCTTGAGTTTTAGTGAGTTATACTGCTTTAGGGTAGAGTGTACAAGAACAGTAAATTTTATGTAAGTTATAAACTAATTAAAGAATAAGAAAATTCTTATATTGTATTATTTATTTGATTATGGTATTTTTTATTTTTTTCTTGATGGTTCTGAAACCATTATTTTCAAAATCTACAGACGCAATAACATATATAAAGACACCAAACCCATGTATTGTCTATAATCGACTGTTTATTAACATCGGCACCGCACCGACTCCTACACCGGTGTTTGTGCCTACTCCTCAGACTCCTCATTCCATTTTCTTTCTTCTGCTTCGCGACCTTAATTCTCTTTCCATATCCTACATTCTCTCCTCGTTGCTTCTTCTCGGCTTGCCTCTGTTATTTCTCGCATTCCATCATTTCTTCTTCTTTTTAGGTTCAGGAAGAAAACCACCGCGCTCCTCTCGGTGGCCCCTGGACACGAAACCGAAATGCCACGCAACTCCGGATTCTGCCATTTTCCCCGTCTCCGCACATCCCGACTCCAAAAACTCCGTCTCCTTCCACCTTTCTCTGAGTTTTCCAATCGTTTTCGCATGATCATAAATATTATATTTTGGTGTCCGGAAGGTGCATTAAACGCGCTCGCCCCCCCTTACGGGGGAAGCAGAGAAACGTAATCTTCGTCTCCGATGGAGAAAACTGTAGGCATGCTCACATTCAAATTTCACCATCCGAGAATTCGTTAAGATCTTAAACAGGACTTTCAGGAGCAAGAGGTAATGTGGGAGCCTGTGGCGGGAGGAGTTGGGGCCAATACACCACCCCCTTGAGGTGGTGATCTCTACTCGGCACTCTATATAACATCCGAGCGATGTGGGAGCTCACCGGTAGTTCACGATCGAGAACAAGACGTTTAAAGAATTGTTGCCATAATCTTTGCTCACCCGACACACACACACAAGGGCGTAGCGTTATATTCCTACGTCGCTCTTGGGGGGAGGTACCCCCCGCTCTATATTACATCTACAGACTTGAAATTTTACACGGATTCATCCTTATCCCATACATACATTATATTCCAAGTTTCAGAACTATATCTCTTAACTTTTGGGAGGAAAAGTGTAGGATCGGCAAATAAAGCCGGTTGAAATACTGGGGTTTAACAAGAATGCGTGGATTTAGAGTGCGATATTGACTAGACCACTTATCTTGGGTGAGGATGCTGAGATTTGAATGTCTTTCGATTACATTTTCATTGCTACAGAGAATGACACACCAGAGCATCGAGAGATATGAGACAAGTACGATTAAAGATCGGATTTAAGGGGGTAGATCGTTATCACTGACTTAAATCGAGGGTTGGAATCATCAAAAATGATCTAGGATCGATTCTATATTAGAACCATATTAACTTAGTGGAAACAAGCAAAAAGCCCACTTTTGAGGGGCATACACGCGCCTGTTCCTGAAAGTTGCTCCGCCCCCACTTTTGGGGCTTAATAATACCTTGAAGTTCACAGGCGCTCTCAATAATCCCTCAGAAAAAAGTTCTCCGGTCCTTCCAGACCTTCACCAATTCGTCTATCACGCAAAATGAGCGGGCACATTCTTGAAGGGGAAACGGGCCTAACTTGTGACAACGTCAGAGCGACATTTGAAAAGAATACTCAACGGGTGTTGTCAGAAATGTGATAGCTAGACCAGCAGATGATTGGCAACACATTCTTGTCTATACATTCTCGCACACTTTACTTGAAGGCTAGTGACGGTCATTGAGAAAGCTTGAATCAAGTTTCACCCTTCTCCTTACGTAACGTTATATTAATAATTCACTATATATATATATATACGAGGTTTAGAACTTATAAGGATATAGTGAGGGTAAGGCACAACTAGAGGCGTATAACGTAGTACGCAGATTTAATCAGTCATATTATTATTTATAAATAATATGTATAAATGTATATTTAATATATTGACTATATATTAATACTATGCTTAATTATGATGCTGATAGTTTATTTATATAAAATATATCAGCAACAGTTATTGTTGGTGAGAGAGAGAGAGAGAGTGGTATATTATATGTGGAGTATATCGTGAGAGAGAGAATGATAAGCTAAGAGAGTGATCGAGATATATATATCACAATTAGATAGAGAATAAAGAGAACGAGAGGAATATAAAGAAAACGTGACTAGTAGAGGTAAAATTAAGAGAAATCATCCAATAGAAGTACAATAATAATGATGGAGAGATTAGTATGACGCTGTACATATATATATATTATATATGAATCAAGGATGAGAGGATAATAAAAGAGACCATGGAATATGGGTGGCTAATATTGAAGGAGTGGAAATGAGAGAGTGAATGAGAGATTAGATTAATGACTCACTATGAGCTAAAAATAGTATAGCACATAAGACGAGACAAATCACGTAGTTAAAGAAAAAAAAAGCGTTTCCCAGATATATGTGATTACAAGAGAGGTGATAATAATAATTGAGGTCAGCGCGAGAGAGTTTATATCATATTGAAACATGGAGGAGGAGGTTTATTATATATATCTAATAACACATATAAAAACAAACGAGTATAAACAAATAAAAAGTGCAGGCAACGAACCGTTTTTTCCTTGGAGACAAGGAGACCGGGAATGATGATCTTAATGCCCTCATGATTTATATATTTCAAAGGCATTTGTGAACCGAATTGTCACCTCAGTTACTTGCAAGATGGCCCGTAGTAATCGAAGCGCACTGGAGTTCTGTCGATGTGGATCGAGTTGCTCTTCCGACCAAAGGAGACTTCAATTTACCGTAGTTCGTCAATGATTATAGCCTTAACATAGTTAGACTTGCATGAGTGTTCACATTTTCTGTCTCAGAGAGCTCAAGCCTCGTGATATGATCCTTTCCATGTGCGCGTTCCATTGTGTTAATTTCGCGAGCACTTCCGATGCCTAAATGATATCATACGGACAAACCACACTATCCAATTATAGTTGAGCTAATACATAATTAGTTAATATATATTACAACGCGGTAATATTCCACTACTTATATCATGAGATATATTACTGAAGTGAGTAGTGGGCACAGAATTCATGATAAAGCCAAGTTTAGATTAATAGACGTGTTAGAAGCTACTTAGTCACCTGATAAATAATTAATTATAGCGTCTAACTGGCGATGAATATTAGTTAGTACTATACATAGGCATAGTTATATATAAATGATCAGTAGCGGCGCGCGAGGGATAGCATATGATAGTAGTATCATCCCGACGTCGCGAGATATAGTAATTTTAATATAATATAGATGCTCTTATAGACATACTTATTAGCCATATAAATATGAGATGGTTCAGAGGAGGTATATATGTATGAAATCACTCTAGAAAGTTAAATATAAGTCAGCGCGCGCAGCTGTCGTGTGGAGTATTGTCAGGTGTGAGAGAGCGCACACGGGGGCCGCTTACGCTCTAGCACAGAGATTTAATAATATATAGAGTATAGACTGATGAAGGACATCACTGTAGTAGGTATATCCATATGGTCGAACTATTGAATATATAGTCAATCAGCGTAGATATATCATTTAGTGCGCATGTAAAAGGTATGTATATATGTTTATATATAACACGATTTGAATCGCGGTCAGGGATATCTCTAGAATGTTTATCTATAATAGAGATCAGAGCGTGAAAAACTTGAGCGAGAGATATATATTAGTAGTATGGCGATCGCGAGGCACGAGAGTGATACGAAGGATGAGCCTTCTATTTCCCTCGCTATTGATTAATATGTGTATGTGTATGAGAGTGCTACGATAGTTCTGTCTCTCTGTCACAACTCTTGATATATATATCACTACTGGCATATTTTGAGAAAAGACTTATTTATTTAGGAACTCACTGATAGAGCGATTATGAAGCGAACTGAGAGTCAGAGCTAGTCATTAGCGATATATATGATAATATAGAAGGAGTCATATATATGAATTTATACAAGGATAGTTGATATAAGTATTATGTGAGAGAGATACCTTGTACTAAATATAAGCGTAAAATAGAGATATGGTCACGTTAGTATATAGTGTGAGTACTATGTGCTATTAGTGAGATATAATACTAGGTGATAACAGAGAAAGTAATAGTATTAGTGTTAGATGATAGGTGCTCTACGGAACGGAACGCGGCAGCGCACACTCTGTAACTTATTAATACTTAAGAGAGGGTTTCTGGGATTGTATATAAGTATATGTACTATAGTCGCTTTCCACGGAGTTATGTAATATAGGATAGAGATTTTCAAACATATAGTGTAGGTATTAGGCGATGCGTATCAGCCGGCACTACCGTAGGTAGGTTAATGTGAGTATTTCTAGGTCTGAGGAGAGGTATATAACATAGGTATATGGGCATGAGTATACTATATTCACTTGATGTACAAAATAGACGAGTTATACTCACATACTATGTCTCGTGTCTGCTTATAAAAAAAGCTCAGTAACGTGGAGCAATGTGAGAAGCTGTAGGTAGCTTATAATCGGAGCTAAGGGACCGCAGAGTGAGTGGCAAGACCGCTACATAATATGTGGAAGGAGAGAGAGCCGAGATTCAAGCTGGGGCTGCTATATAATAAATTAGTATAATACACACTGATCGAGAGCATTACACACGAGTATCATATTATAGTTCTTACAATAATATATAGCCTAAAGTAGGTAGTTTATTAAGCTATATATGTTCTGTATTAACACAGTGATTGGAAATAGCATTACGGTACGCCCGGCCGTAGTTGTGCGATACTATTGTAGGACTGCAAGTCCTATTGACGAAATATCTGGTGCCAGCTACTAATAACTATATCACTCACTAAATAGAGTATATCAAATCAATACACATAATAGTAATGAAGGATAATAAGTAATATAAGTTTAGATACCGTCACGAGTATTTAATTAATTTAATATTTATTAATTATTATTAATTATTATATATTATTATTATTTATATATTATATTATTAATTATTATATTATGCATATAAATTATTCATATATATTATTATTAATTAATTAATTATTATTATTTAAATAATTATGAGGAGATAGGATTCATATAGATTTATATGAAGCTTTAAGTACTCATATATATATATATATAATATATATATTATATATTATATTATATATATATATATATATATATAGGGTAAAATATTATAGAGAGAGGATTATATAAAATTAATATTTCTGATTATAATCTAATATATGTAAGATAATTGGAGGTAATTATTATATTTAAGCCACTACATACATTAATACTTAGATATTGTGTAAATATAATCTTAAAGATAATACATAGAGAATAGATATAGAGACCGTACTTAACTACATACTTTACCTATACATTTCTACGATATACCCAATCTTTCCTATAACAATCTAAGGCTCTATTTGAGAAGCGCTGTTTATATATAATACCACTATATATGAGGATATTTCTTTTATTAGTGTGTAAATAAATTAATATCCACTCTCTTAATGAGGATATTTAGGAATAAAGGTTTATGATGTTCACGGTAGACTGCAAAGGTTTTTTTCGTCTCATTATATTTCCATTTTGTATGGAGATATCAGGTGTCGTCAATGTAAATATTTATGGTATCCATTTATAATTATAATTAGAAAAATGAAATTTGAAATCATTGGAACTATGAAAAGTATAGCTTAGGCGATTCGTAGACAAACACTCGCTCCGCGAGGAGGGTCATGATCTCTGAGATTAGTCACACATTATGAAGACATTATATTTTGCCAAAATCAGGTGCGTACTATCTTCTCTGAGCTTACATGGCTGGAACAGATGGGTCTTAGAAGAGCAGCGCACTAGTTGGATTGGCGCGCTCAACGTGTATTTTTTTTCGCATATAGGAGTAAACGCTGTGGTGATTCATAGTAGATATTCTAGTCAATTATGTAACTACCTTATATATTCTCACTATACTGGGAAACAATATACACTCATTCACCATCTACCGAGACCCTCAGTTATGTTGACTAGCCCATCTCGGAGTTGAGAGGAGATTTATATCGACTATGAATGTGCGCCATTGAGATACTCACAACTTTCATCGTATATTTACCTATATTCTGTGTTCTGAGACAATCACATCTAGATCTATAATGTTTATTATTCAATTTTCATAGTTCACAGTTTAACAATAATAGTCACTAGAGCTAATATAGTAGAATAATATTTACCCGATATTCACATTATTATTATATTGTGGCTAAAACTCGAAATATAAAATTTATTAACCCAATATTATATAATATTCTTTTATTTATTGCCTCAGAGTTCTTTAATTTAAAATTAATATATCATACATTTTATTATTCAAGTCTATGTTTAAATCTTCTGTTAAGCTCGGCTTCTTATCAACGTTTGCGTTATGTAACCAATATCATTAATTGCTTTATTCTCTATATCATCATTAATTTTGTATCCAAGAAGTGGTTGTTTTTATATCTTATTACAAGTTTATAAACAAAGTTTTTATCTCAAGAGCGGTTTTTGTAGATGTTGATTTTGCTAAGCTTTTTCATGTAATAATATTCGTCGTAAGGTACTCTAAAGATTTCCTAACATTTGTTTTTATGATATTAAGTAACGATAATTGCTAAGAATAGGTATTTTGGATTTGGCTTACCAAATATATACGCATAACCAATTCATATACTTAATCGTCTCAGAGGTCCAACGGATTACGAATCAAATTATGATCCTCAATCCCAGCTGCTATTCAACGATTCTAAGTCGGCATTACTCTGAGAGACTCGCAGTGAGTATTTATAATTATCATCTAGATATAACCATACATTACAATGTTTTCCTAATAGGTTACAATACAACTCACTGGATATTTGCCCATAATATATATATATATAATATATTATATATATATATATATTAATATATATATATATATAATATTGTATATATAATATTAATTATATATATATATATATATATATTATTAATAATATATATATATATATATATATATAATATATATATATATATATAATAAATTAATATATATTTATATATTACATATCTATATATATATAATTAATATATAATATATATATTAATATTAATTAATAATATATTATTATATATAGTATATATATAATAATATTATAATTATAATATATATATAATAGCTTACAGCTTAATATATGGTATATGTATGTTATCAAAGGATTCAAAAACCTTAAAGAATAATTCTATTGCACAGTCTGTACATAAATCTATCAACAAAAAGAGGTGTCAGTTTGTTGAAATGTTTTTTATCTTTGAAACAGATAATTTGTTACTGAGAGCAATTTAAATATTAAGTGACTCAATTAACTCAAACAAGCTATTACAGAAGTCTACCTATGTCATGATATCTTGAGACTAATAGCAGAAAACCAAAAATTTTTTTATCTAGGAGTATATAGAATATAATAATATACTTAGAATTAACTTATAATACTGTATCACTATAGGTAATACCTAGACTGGAGGCCCCGGACAAAAATCTAGAAAACGGGGTTTTCTACCGGGGTTAACCCTGTAATTTACACTAAATAATAGAGGGTAAAATATAAAATACAATAAAAATATATATTTATATAATTCTATAACTCCTTTGTTATAAATTGATGCAAAATAAATATAAATACATACTCATCATAAATAATTAAATCATATTTATTTTATTGTAATAATACTATAGGTTTTATGACCATATAATTAAATTGAGGCCAAATATATTATTTTACCTCAGTAATTTTATAACATAATAAAAAATAATTCGAAATTTGATAATATATCTACAATCCTGCTAAACATACTAGGGAATAAAAATTTTTAAATGTGAGTGTTTTCAAAAGTTCTAGCTTCTTAGAATATTATTTATCGAAAGAAATAATGTAGCTTTCAAGGAAAAATCAAGAGAAAGGAAACCATCGAGAGTGATTTCGGTGTTTTCAAAAAGATGTAGCTTGATTCCTAGAAGTTTCAAGTGAGACTATAAAACAAGTAACTCACATAAGGAGAGAATTATAATATAGTATCATTCATACAATATCTTTTACTATATATACCACCATACGACTAGTTGCGAACGGTACTATGGACAGCTACTCGTCTATTTGTATTGTGAGTGCTCATATAACACTGAACCGCTATCGGGTCTTTAATATAATATAATAAATATATAAAATATAATTTAATAAAAAGTTAATATATATTAATATATATATATATAATATAATATATATATTATAATATATATATATATATATATATATATATATATATATATTAATATTAATATATATATATATATATAATATAATATATATATTATATATATATATATATAATATACCCGATATATAAATATATTATATTTATTAATATATATATATATATAATATATACATATATAAATAATTATATTAGCTATATATACCAATATATGAATGCATCACAAATATATAATACAAGTATAAATAAATCTATTTATTTAATTTATATATTATTAATTATATTATATTATTTTAATTAATTATTATTAATTATTTTATATTATTATTAATTATTTTATATTAAATTATAATATATTTATTATATATATGTTTATTTTATCGATGGTTATATCTGATACTTTTCATTTGCTATAATCATCTATTTCTTGTCCTAATATCAATTATAACCATATTATTAATTTTCACACTCACTATCACATCACTATAGATTATATAACATACCTATATAAAACACACTATCTAAAGACAAACATTAATCATCTATTCCTATCGTTATTTATTTTTCAACATGTGGCAATAGTAGCTAAAATCCCATCATACTATTTAGTACTTACTGAGTAATATATTAATATATTATATTATATATATAATATTAAATGAATATTTATATAATACTTCCATAATTATATATTTACTATGTAAATATAATTTGACTTTAAAGAGGAAGCCCTTGGATTCCCTTTTTTAGTATTATGCTTTACTGTCACTTTATAATATTATAATCTTTTAAATTACTAAACTGACCACATAATATAAAACCTTGAGAGAGTATTATAATGAGATACCTAATATTATTTTATTAATATAATATAATAAATTTTAAAAAGGAAAGCTATAAATTTATACGATCCCGACACGCGAGACTATATTACTTTCACATGAGCTATAAGGAGTAACTGTAGATTTACTTTCTTGATCATCAATTATACTCAGAGTTTAAATGTGTAGATGTTTCAGTTGGTCTGCTATTTTCTTCATGGTGTTGTTGAAATATTTTTGATGTTTTCAGATATTATCATTTTTGTATAAAATCTATCTTAAACTTCACCGGGATGCTTATTGTAGTTGTTCTATTATAAATGCAAAAGGATTCCATGATTTTGCGATGGTTTCGTGTGATTGATATTCTGATCATCTTTATATTGTTTATATTGATAGAGTGGCCCTGTGTTACGCCTATGACTTGCTAAAGCTGAATTTATGCTGTCCTTGGGGCCGGTCATCTGTATGTTGATTTTTTCTTCTTTGCAATCTATGGTTTCCACCTATATGTTTTATTGCAAGTATTGCACTGGATATGTTGTATTTATACCCGATAATATCACACCGAGCTGTCTCAGCGCGGAGCCGAATGCGCGGAGGGTGATGTTTACTGTATCTTAATTGCGCTCTATGCGAGCGATTATCTTTAAGAGAAGGGCCTCTTATTAGGAAGAAGAGTGATGGTCTTACACATCTCACATGGAGAAACGCAGCGGGTATTTCCAATGTTTGCAGAGAGCTGAGTGACTCTCGACTTATATTTGGTTGAGTGCTTCTACGGAGAATTATGAGAGTTGTAGATTGAGGAATTGGTACACAATAGCGGAAAATCGATTGCATCATTAAAAGTAATATTGATGGGACAAGGAGTATGCTATAAAAATAACGAAATGAAATCAATACATACACAGATACATACATACATACATGTCGCCACACAAAACCATATAATATAAAATTTTTAAACCTCACCATTATTTTATTATTTATTTCATTATTATTGCATTTTGTTTAATAATTAATTTATTATCTTATTATTTGAGTGAATTGTAAATATTCTTAGTGAATTGTATTAATAATTGAGTGATTTATGATAATTACAAGTATAATTTGATGATACCTAATGGTTAATTGTTTATTAATCTATTTATGTATCTAGAAGATAGATGTGTAGTTAGACTCTCATATATCTAATAGTCTATTAGGAGTTATGAATATTAAGATTGTACATATGAGAAATCTATGTCATTAATTTTATTTTAGTTTGTATTTTATGGTTGAGATATAGATTTATGAAATAAATGCTCCATATGTAATTAATTATTATTATTTAAGTTATTTGTGATGAGCGTATTGTTTGACGCTTTCTATATAATAATCATCACCATTACAATCACTGAGTATACTATCATCTATGAGCATACACGTGATTGATTCATTATACCCAAGTTGTATATATTTAAGCGACTCATCATGACGGACAGTGGAATACTACATAGTCTATTGTAGAAGACTAGGCCATTACACTCGTAATTCCTGGAGCATATCACTGAAAAGATGAGAATTATACAGACGTCTATATAATATATTAATTAGTTTATGGACCCATATTTTATGATGTATGTATTGAGTTGATTTTAGTGATGGGATAGGTGAAGTATAATTAAATAGTTATCATATCTTCCATCACTTTTATAATTTATACAATAAATTATTATGTATTATATTCTGTATATTAAAGAAATATATATTCGAATAAATTATATCGATATAAATATAATTAATGGTATTTATTAATTTTATTAGTTCCTCAATATATATATTATTATTATTGATTTATATTATTATTATGAGATATATTGGGAAATATCATTGATTGAGTGTAGTATCACATAAAACACTCACGTATATTGTTACCACACATAAATATGTTTCTAACTTATTATCAATTATCTTAGCTCAAAATGTTAAATTGATAGAAGTATGAATCTTGTATGAGTTATAGACACGATCTCATATTGTATCGGGCCATTTGTTTGGTCTTAATGAGAGGGATAGTTATGACCGGGCGAGAGCCAATGGCACTAATATCTGCAATCATGTCGTCAATCTATATCACCTCTTTTTTGCTGATGTCTCTTTATTATGGCATACATTATTATCTAAGTATAGTCTCCAAGACTTGAAGGTCCTCTTATAGTTAGCATTCTCGCTCATCTAATTTAAAAATATTATTAATTCTATTTTCAAAAATGTCTTTAACAATGTTTTTAAATTGTGTACATTTAGTAATAAATGAAGTGACCAGTACAAGCATAATCTTAAAAAGAATCCAAGTGCTTCCTCTCTAAAACTAACATATGAAATCATAACAGTACATACAGTATTAATATACATAAATACATTTTTTATTATTAGTTTGTTTACCAGACATCTTGACATATTATATTACACACATAAATGAAATGCATTACTCTTCAAATATGATCTCACATTTATTATTCACCAACATTTATTCGATATAAAATTTTCTATTAAAAATTGTACTTAGCTCATGTGTGCCGATAAACTTACTATAGGTACAGCAGACAACCTAATTATACAAGATATATTTAATTAGATTTCAGATACTATATCTATTATACTTGCTGAGATTAGTATAATGAATAAGATGTAGAGTCAAGGCTCATAACGACATTACCATACTTTATAACCAAAGCTAAGTGTATCTGACGCATATTAACATCAATTATTGTTATTTTATTTTTGATATTGTAAAACAGATTCATATATCTTTCATTGCATATCTAAAGTAGGATAAGTAGTTAAGAAATTATACGTTGCCTAGTAATCAGTTATTGTATTACGGAAAAACTTACTACCGAGCTCCAAATAATATCTCATTATAATCTAAAAGGATCTATCCACATGTCCTTAAATTAGTATGAAAATCATTTACCTTCACCTATCATTATATTATCGACAATATAGAGTTTTCAATTATATACTCACTATTTCCCTCTTAGATTTGTTAATCTAGTTGATTTCATAATAAATTTTTTTTTTATAGAAACCATTATAACTCCTCTTTCCTCTTTTATTAAATCCAATTTTCTATTTTTAGCTCTCTATTGCAAAAGTCTAGTTCTTTTTTTGATAATATATATTTTAATCTTACTTTTTGAGAGCTGTGCATATCATTTAACTATAATTCAGATTCACTATTTCTTTATAATCACTTATATTTTTAATAGTGATAGCTTAGACTTGAGATACTGTATATTAAAATATTTTTTCATGCGTTATAGAGTTCCAGTGATTTGGACTTTCCTTCTTTTCCCCTTGCCTAAAAACTGTATTATCGCAAAAGCCGTAAACCCGGCCCGGCCTTTTATACAGTCATTAGACTGCGGTCCCTTAAAGATTCTCCTCTCGCCACCCCGAGCGAGTCATATGTATATCCATTTATGAGATTTGGAAATTAAAATGAAAGTGGTTGATGAATTAAGTATAATTTGAAACCACTAGAAGTTTAGCGAGGGATATGTGTATATTTGAAATTGCGCGACTGGGTTTTCCGTTCAAATATTATGATCATACTATTCCTTATTGTCAAATTGTGCAACAGTCAAAGAACTAATACGAGATTTAACAATAATATATTATGGAGTTAAACGTTCTATAAAAAAAATTGAAATTAGTCCACAAAATTATATTATATGGGAGAGACAATCCATATCACTCAAAGTGTATTATATGAACAAAATAAAATAGGTGAGACAATTACTTATCACTAAAATGTAGGATCATAATCACCTACTCAACACAAAACTTATATAGATACATATGATATTAGAATTTTAGATAGAGCTGAATTTAAATTAATGACTTTAAATTTATCTCATTTGAGTTACAAGTTTATGATATTATTAAAAAATATTATTATTATAATTGATATATTATATATTATATGCTGATACTATTATTATTAATGATTATTAATTCGCCACTCCATAGAGTATTATTATTATTATTATTATTATTATTTCACTTCGGAGAGAGCGGCTCGATGTGAGATATGAGGCTCCACGATGACACGTACAAACATACTATGTGTGCCTCTCGCATCTGCGAGTGAGCAGATGGAGAACTAAGCACGACAAGATATATATAGAGAGAGAAAAAAAAAAATCCAAAAAAAAAAATTGTCAATAGATTATTGGGAAATCGGAATTTTGATCTAGTAGACTAAAAAACATTTTCGCAAATGATAAATAAAATCTATGTCTACGTTGTAAACAGATTCTAAACATTCTTCTATTCTTATTTTTTCTAATTTTTTTTTCAGCTCGCACGCAATGTCTAGATAAACTAGAGCAAATCATAAAATGAATTAATTGTTTTATTATTGAATAATAATAGAAAGTGGTTTGAAAGCGAGGGTAAAGTTAAGACGGGAGGTTTGCCGGTCAGCAGATAGACGAAAAGTTTTTTCTTAATTATTTTTTTTATTTCACACACAATAAATATATATATATACTATATTTATATATATTATATATATATATATATATATATATATTATATATATATATTATATCATATAGTATATATATTATATATAATATATTTTGCTGTAGTGAAGATATTAATATATAGTTATTTTATATGCGTGTGTGTGTGTGTGTGTGTGTGTGATTGTGTGTAAGTTTATTATATATGTGTGTGGTGTGTGTGTGTGTGGTGTGTGTGGTGTGTGGTGAAATAATAAGATTATTTTCTTATTTATATTTCTACACATTAACATATATTTACGAAGAGACATTATAACTGATAACTTTTAATATCTTACAAAACTTTGCGTAATAGTAAGAGCTAATACTTTTACGCTTATCACAGTTTAAGCTCCACCCACTTTCGAAACATTTCGCACCACCCTGCATTTTTGCCTGATACGGATTTCACATGCATCAACACTCAAAATTATATATTTTATATATATATTTATATATATATATAATATATTATATATATATATTATATAATATATATATATATATATATATATATATATATATATATATATATATATATATATATATATATATATATAATATATATATATATAGTATATATATATATATATATATATATATATATATATATATATATATATATATATATATATATATATATATATATCTATATATATTATATATATATATATATATATATATATATATATATATATATAGCTATATATATATATATATATATATATATATATTATATTATATATATATATTATATATATATTATATATATATATATATATATATATATATATATATATAATAATATATATATATATATATATATATATATATATATACCGTACTCCCAAAAATAGTTACGAAATTGAAGTTGCTATAATAGTCCCCACTAAAACGAAATTAGTATATGCAAGGAAGATAATTTTTGGTGTCCAATATGTAGTCTTCCACGTCGGGCTTTAAGTTTAGGCACTGTTTTTGTCGGTTGGATAATTCAAGTTAACCACTGTAGTGCTATGTAGTAGGCAGAAGATAGGCCCAAATCGTAGACAGCGAAAATGATCGACAGATCAAATGGTTGAAATTTTTACAAAAAATCTGTCGACCATATTCCTTATCAATTTGAATTTTTAAAAAAAAATATTGTTGACCCTTTTTCTCTTCATTTGGATGTGTCGGCGATTTTGGATACCATAAGATATTTTTTTATTCCGCAATTTTGAAACTATATGAAATGAATTATAAGTACACTGGTGGCAAACATTAGTGATTGAACAATTCCGTTTTGTAGAGTATTTAAGAGTTTTTCTAAATGAAAGGCAAAACAAAACTTAACATAACCTAACCTAACCTAACCTAACGCCTGCGGTAGGCTGTACGGATCGATGCTACCCTAAACCTAGCTCTAACCTGGATAGATAGATGTTACCCATATATATAATATAATATCATATAATATATATATATATAATATATATATAATATATATATATACTATATATATATAATAATATATATATATATATATATATATATATATATTTAATAGAAGCCTCTTTATTTTTTATTTATTAAAGTTTTTAATTAACATTAAATAACAATATATAAATAGGCCCGATTATAATACGTACCAAACTCGGCGAAAATTGCTTGCTTATATATATATATATATAATATATATATATATATATATATATATATATATAATATATATATATATATATTATATAATATATATATATATATATATATATATATATATATATATATAACATAGATATATATAATAACTAAAATAAAATTAAAATTAAGAATTATATTTGTCAAAAGATGACTGTCTACCATTTCATCATTACGATTTAATGTGTCAAAGATTTGGACACTTTATGAGAAAATGTTTCGACCATTTTACTGTAAGAAAAATTTGTCGATGTTTTTGACACCTTTCGAAATTTTTTTTTATGGCGTGTCGACCATTCCCCCTGTGGATCATTTTCCCTGTCGACGACTTGACCTAGTCCCCGTGGGACGATAGACAAAACCGCATTGGACATTTACTCACGTATTCCCTAAAGAAAGGTAGGAGAAAAAAGTCTAATTCCCTATTGCCTGAGTAAGCGCCTAATCGCCACCAAAAGGAAGCAGAGGAACTCGTACTACATGTTCAAATTTTTCATCATTCGGCTTCAGTAATGGTTTGATGGGTAGTGAGTTACGATGGGGCTGCAGACATATATTTTTATGAAAAAGGTATTAAAACCTCGGCAGCCGTGTACCAGCAAACCGTTCTGGGTCTTTTAACAGGATGCAAAACCAGCGCATAGAGCAAGATCTACTGAAGCTTGGCTCAGAGACAATGTTCCCCATTTTCTGACGGCTGACGGATGACAGCTGACTCTCAGGCAGCCCTATCTTAATCCTTTGGATTACAAACTATGGCCACTTTTAGAGCATATGGTTTTGATCAAGATGACACCAAAGCAGGGATGGCACGGAAAAAATCAATTGATTTTTTCAACTGATTTTTTCACTTGATTTTTTGCTCCAAAAAATCATGATTTTTTGCTTTTTTATATATATATTTTTTAATTTTTTTTGATATTTAAGTGATTTAATTTCAATAGAAATAAAAAATTAGAATAATAATATCATAGCAAGGCTACCCTGTTTCAAATTTCTTCACTAAAAAAATGTCAACAAAAGATCATGTTTCAAACATGTTTCTTTTATTTCTGATGTAATATATTATCATTATTACAAATAACACTCTTTAGTGTTGTTGTTTCATTGTGTCATAGACTATAAACCCTATTTTAAGATTTTTGAACTCAGATATAGGTAGGGTTAAAAATAATGCTTAATCGAACTTAAAAAAAAAAGTTTGTTTACAAATTTTATTTCGCGTGACGTCACGATTCCCAAAAAATCCAAAAAATCCACAAAATCAAAAAAATGAATAAACATTTTTTTCCTCAAAAATCCCAAAAAATCCCACAAACCCTGCACCAAAGTAATTGATTCCTTTAAAACAGACCCTTAGTCTGTTCAATTAGTCGTCTATTGCAGCAAGCACAGCCTCCATCAGAAAGTTATTAAACGCCCTCGTTAGAGCTTGTTTTAAAGAATCAATACTTTGGTGCAGGGTTGGGGATTTTTTGGATTTTTTGAGGAAAAAAATCAATTTTTGATTTTTTTGATTTTTTTGGATTTTTTGGATTTTTTGGGAATCGTGACGTCAATGCGAAATAAAATTTGTAACAACTTTTTTTTTTAAGTTCGATTAAGCATTATTTTAACCCTAGCCCTATATCTGAGTTTCAAAATCTTAAAATAGGGCTTATAGTCTATGACACAATGAAACAACAACACTAAAGAGTGTTATTTGTAATAATGATAATATATTACATCAGAAATAAAAGAAAGCATGTTTGAAACATGATCTTTTGTTGACATTTTTTTAGTGAAGAAATTTGAAACAGGGTAGCCTTGCTATGAAATTATTATTCTAATTTTTTATTTCTATTGAAATTAAAACCACTTAATATCAAAAAAATTAAAAAATATATATATAAAAAGCAAAAAATCATGAATTTTTTGGAGCAATAAAATCAAGTGAAAAAATCAGTTTGAAAATCATTGATTTTTTCCGTGCCATCCTGCTGGTTGTCATCTTGATCAGACCATGCGCTCTAAAAGTGTCCATAGTTTGTAATCCAAAGGATTAAGATAGGGGCTTCCACACGACCAATCTCCATCCGTCAAGCGTCAGACAAAATGGGGAACATTGTCCCCTGAGCCAAGCTTCAGTAGATCTTGCTCTATGCGCTGGTTTGCCATCCTGTTAAAGACCAGAACGGTTTGCTGGTACACGGCTGCCGAGGTTTTAATACCTTTTTTCATAAAAATATATGTCTGGCAAGCCCGCATCGTAAACTCACTACCCATCAAACCATTACTGAAAGCCGAATGATGAAAAATTTGAAATACATATATGTATCTTATGTTCATAGCTTCGCGTGCGGACTTAGGAGCGTCTCTTACTCATGCAATAGGTTGTACTATAAACTTTTTTCGTCTCTACACCTGTGTCTCATTAGATACGTGAGTAAATGTCCAATGCGGTTTGTCCTATCGTCCCACGGGGACTAGGTCAAGTCGTCGACAGGGAAAATGATCCACAGGGGGGAATGGTCGACCACGCCATATAAAAAAAATTTTCCGAAAGTGTCCCAAAAAACATCGACAAATTTTTGAGCGCTACAGAAAATGGTCGAAACATTTTCTTCATAAAGTGTCCATCGACACATTAAATCGTAATGATGAAATGGTATATCTCTATTGAGACCGTATTACTGACAAATATATGAGCTTAATTTTAATTTATCTTACACGTTATCATCACTTATGGGGAGAGTAGGGTGAGGTATATATATATAATATATATAATATATTATATATATATATTATATAATATATTTATAATATATATATATATATATATATATATATATATAATATATATTAGATATATATTATAATATAATAAGAGTAAGTGAATGCGGGAGGCACTTTTTCGCTCAAAATTTGCCTATTCTTTTTCAAAAGTATGCTTTATTTATAATTTATTTAAAAGTTAGTAAAACTT